>KZ807473.1:187424-202329 GCA_000696205.2 Oncopeltus fasciatus | reverse complement strand
AAATAATTTATTTAGTAATAAATTTATTTTAATTATAATTTTACTAACCAAAGAATGTAAACAAGTTAAACTCAGATATAAAGAAGTTAATGGTGCCAGGGATCATCACATTGACTATTTGTATTTCATTTGTTTATTAAACCAGAGAAATTAGTGAGGGTTTTGGCCATCCCCTGACCATAATACAGGATGACCAATGAACCTCCACCCATGTAAACTTTGTTTATTAAAGTCAAAACAGCTAACACCTATTCACACAGAGAATTTGTCAATGCCTTTTTTTTTTTCTTAGAATAGAAGTGATGATACAGCTGCTGCTGAGTATTATCTTCAATGGATTGCTTATTTTAGAAATTACTATACAAATGATTATATATGTTTCCTAGTGCTACATCTGAAGGAGTTATTTGCCAAGGCTTAGAATTAAAAATATTCTTCATTTAATAGAACAATCGCTTCATGAAGAATAACTGGCTAATTTTTGAATCCAGTAGAGGAAGGGCAAATAATCTGGTTATAGAGAGTAGCTGATTGATTGGAAAGTCCACAGACAAGAGTAATTACACTCTGCATGAGCTAGGCTTTTATACATGTATGTAAGAGTATAATAATTGCAACCAGGAGTTTATCCTAAGCATATGAGAATTTTGTAAATGACAATCCTCATATTGTTCCACTTTTACTATTCACTGATGAATCAAATTTACCCATTATATTAATAACAAGACTCCTGCATAAAGTATTAAATTTCAGTATTAACTGGCCTATGTCATGTTACCTAACCAACAAACCAATCTCCATAATTTAATAAATATTTTATTTGTTGTGGTATTTAATCTCACATTAATTTTAAACAATAAATGCAAGGGAATAGAATAGAATAAAAAATCTAAACTGTCTCAGCCAGGACTCGAACCTAGATCTCCTGCTATTTGGGCAGTCGTGTTAGCCTGTTAGGGCAGTTTTTATTAGTTCCACTCCTAATTGCCATGGTTCTTACATTGGACAAACAAAAAACCCCATTTCCCGTAGAATTAATAATCATAAAAATGACATAAAGAAGAAACTAATAAAAACTGCCCTCACTAAACATGTTTTTCATGAAAAACACACATTTGACTTCGAGAACATAACCACTCTTTCCACTGAACCCTATGAACACAAATGCCTTTTATCTGAAACCGTTCACATTAACTTATAACACGATCCAGTTAACGACAGAACGAACATAGAACAAATTTCTTCATCTTATTCAAACATTTTCAACATTCTAAAAACCATTAGCCCTCCTTCTAAATAAACCTGTCAAACATTTCTCCCAGCTCCAAAAGTTACTTATTCCCAATAATATCCTTCCTTTTTTCCTTAGTCCTTTTTATTGCCCCCACTTGAAACAGGCCACTCTCCCTTTGTACCTTCCACCTCTTACCTCCCCCCACACCCTTCCACCACCCACGGTGTCCTTCTCAAAAATGATATTTTCCTCTCACTCATGGAAATATGAACTTAGGGACAGGGCGTCCCCTCTCGTCTTCATGATAGGTAGGTGTGGTCAATTACTGTTTTAATTTTTTCAATAATTTTTTAATAGGTTGTCTGCATGTTTTAAATTCTCTTACTTAGCTTTCTACATTCATACTTTTGATATGACATTACATTATGGCAATTCTATATAATAATATTGTAAATTATTATTGTATTCTCATGACAATATATTTATACAGTCCTGAAGATGACTTACAATGTAAGCCCAAATGTCGGCAGATATTTTTTTTTTTAATCTACCTTGACCAAGCCCCAACAAAAATCATCTAGTTTAGATTTTTTGTTCTATTCCCTTGCATTTATTGTTTAAAATTAATGTGGGATTAAATATCACAACAAATACAATATTTATAAAAATTAATAAAAACAAATAATGAGAGTCTAATAAATAACTTGACAATTTCAGCTCCTTCAAGCACAAGACAATATATTCGTCTTTCTCAGAGGTTTAGACTCCCAGTTGAAGTGTGGGGAATTTAATAAATTATCTGGCTAGTCTCGGTGGTGTAATAGGCTGACACGCCAGCCCGGATAGCAGGAGATTCACGTTTGAGTCCTGGCTAAGGCAGTTTAGATTTTTTACTCTAAGATGATTTTAGTTGGGGTTCGGTCGAGGTAGATCCAAAAAACACAAATTAAAAAAATGTATTTTTTAATGAAGGATTATCTGCCAACGTTTCGGCTTACATTGTAAGCCATCTTCAGGGCTGTAGAAATACAATGTCATGAGAATACAGTAATATTTGAAATTAGTATAATAGAGAATTATAATATAATGTGATATCAAGAGTATGAAGGTAGAAAGCTATGTAAGACAATTAAAAGTTTATGAAAAAAATATTGAAAAAGAACCAATTTGAAAAAAAACATGCCAACAAACAACTAATTGACAAAAAAAAAAAAAATTGAAATATCATTAAAGCAGTATTTTGCCACACCTACCTATCATGAAGATGAGATACACTCTCATCTTCATGATAGGTAGGTGTGGCAAAATACTGCTTTAATGATATTTCAATTTTTTTTTTTTTTTTTTTTTTTTTCCTATCTACCTTGACCGAACCCCAACTAAAATCATCTTAGAATAATATCTACGGTCAACAAACTCTCTTTTAGATTTTTTATTCTATTCCCTTGCATTTATTGTCCATCATTTAATGTAATTTTAACCCACCCTTTCACCCATAAGGCAGTTGAATAAATATTAATGATTATCAAATGCTGAAAAACACCCTTTATTCAAGCAATATTACTTTAAAATATATCAATAACTTCTTGATTTATAACAACTTACAAAAAAAAAAAAAAATAAATAAACCAGTTCTACATAGAGGCTCAGGGGAGAAATGCATGTTATTCTCTACCCATGGCACACTAACCACAAGTTAGCCCACCATTCTTACCATCTAGTTTTTTTTTTTTTTTTTTCCATTTAATCAGGGTGTGGAAATAATATTACTCATACGATCACCTCTTAAATAATTAAGGAAGTAAATTCTGTATTTTGAATTTATTTTCCAATTTCATTAGCCCAATAAATGTTTTTAGGTAGTAAGTATCAAATCAATCAATATTTTACGAACATTTTAAGTACCTGCTAGTATATTTACAGTGGAGAGAAAATATAATAAGAAAAATTGGCTTTAGAGAGGTTTCCATATAGAGGATATAATCTGGGAAATTCAATGGCAGAGAAAACAATTTTTTTTTTTGTTTAATATTTATTAAATTGTTCTATATTTTAGTGCCTCCAAACTTATGCAGCATAAAAAATAACAGATATCGAAACTGAATCAAAGGTTTTACACTTTGACTTGATTAAGGCACCTGCGAGATAATAATACTACCCATTCTTATATCAGGCTACTTACCCACTAAGCATTATTTCATTAATCCTTACAAAATAGATCTTCAGAGAACTTCTTATCTTTCCATTCATTGATTACCATTATTATTGGTCATAAACGTGATAAATTGTTCACAACCTTTGAAAATTTAAGGTCCTTTTTTTAGAGAAAAACTGTAAAACAGTAACCTTCTCCAACAGTACACTCCTTTCTTTTATTCTTTCCGTTAGCAACATTCCCATGTTGTTTCCATTCCAGAGAAACCTATCTCACCTTCCCTTTCTATTCCAGCAGGAGTTCCTCAGGGCTCTAATCTGTCCATCTTCCTTATTAGTTCATTAATTACCTCCATGCCGCTATCCAGTATTGTTCTTACTGCCTTTGTAACAACGATTCCCAACTTGACCATTCCTTTTCTCCTTTCTGGCTCAATGAGCCAGTGAAGTTGATCCAAAGGGAGCTTGAAAAATCAATTACTGGGCTGTTCAAACAGATTAAGTTTGATTGCGGCTAAGTCAAAGGCAATTGTATTAGTAAATATTATTTTTTTGTGGTATTTAATCCCACATAAATTTTAAAAATTTTTAGTGCAAGGGAACAGAATAAAAAATCATACTGTCCCAGCCAGGTCTGCCCCATCTAACTGTCCTGGCTGGGAGAGTTAGATTTTTTATTCTGTTCCCTTGCACTAAAAATTGCAATTGTATTAGGTTTGTTCCCCAATTAAGCTCCCTTCCTATTCAACCTAATTTTACCATTAATCATACTCCTATTTTCTTCTCTTCGTTAGTCAGAAACTTTAGTGTAACCTTTGACCAAAACCTCTCCTGGAAGCTTCACAATTACCAAACATCCTAGCACTATTTTGCAATTCTCTGACTATTTTGACATTCAACTCCTTTCCTACCCAGGCCCAAGCACCAACTCCTTGTTTCTTCACTTTTACTCCGCCTTCTGATTATTGTTGTATGGCTTATGGCGATTTCTTGGCTGGACTTGATAAGAGACTAAGGCATCTATCTCTTAAGATATTGCATTAGCTTTGTCTTCGGCTCATCTAGATACTCCCGGGAAACTGGCATTTACAGATTTAAAGTGGTTAATTTCTTGGTACATATACAGCCTCCACACATTCTCCTCCTTACTTACTGTTATATACTCCATACTTTCAACTCTTCAGTCCAGTCATTCATGCCACACTAGATCCTGAACCTATGAACTTTACACTCCCACTTATACAACTGCTTCTTTTTGCTACTCTTTCTTAGCTCGTGCAGTTAGCTTTTGATATTCCACCTTCTCTTTCCATACTCAAATCCCTTATTTTTCAACAACTATCCATCCAAACTGAATCTTCTTAGCGGTGATTTTAAAATTCAACTTACAATTTTGGAGGGTAATTAATCTTGAATGGTTAAATGATTGCTGTTCGCGTGTGGAATGTACGTAGATTAATTGGATTAGTGTATGAATAAAAGTGTGAGTTTGAGAAATATGTTCTTAACACAGAGTTGTATGTTCTAAACTGGTTATAAGCTTACCCTTTGTTTTTTCTCTATTTTTTATTTTCTTCAATTTCTATTTATTTAAAATTTAAAATTACTTATTTAATTTTGACCACATCTATTTTATAAATACTTATTTTTTGTTTGGTTCATTTACATTTATTTTTTAGCTAGAAAAGGCCTATTGTAAAAGACACTTGTATGTTATTCAAGGGGACTCTTTTAGTCCCAGAATAAAGTTTATTTTCTTTCTTTTAAGCTAAAAGAAAAGTTGACTTCTTTTATCAAGCTCTATTAAGTGACGAGTCCACTTATTGTAGAGATGGGTTGCTTGCAGGAAAGCCACTACTCCCATTTCTGGGCACAAAACCCCCTAAAAGGTGGACGCAAGAAGCAGACAGACAACACTGATGGTTTAGTTTGGTGCCCTAGGAGATAAAATTAAAGGCACATTTATTTTGCACAGGCCACTTAATGAACCAATACAGCGCCTTCTTGACTTGATGCCAGTACTACTTAAAGATATTCCTCTCTGTGCTCGCTAGAAGATGTGAAAGCATAATCCAAATTACATCATTATGGTTGCCTTCCTCACTTTACCTATGCAAGTATAAAACTATTATCTATTTTTGTTAAATCCAAGTGTATCTTTTTTATTTTTAGGCAGCCAGGAATCCAATTATCTGATTCACCCATTCCCCTTATCTTCTAAGGCATTCATTCAAGACACATTTGTTGGTTGATGGAAAGATAGCGGTGTGCCCTTGTCTTGTCCTCAATGATCTTCTGACCTTGTTCTAAATTATTTTTGTGGGGTTATTAATTATATTTAAAGTTGACCAACTCAGAGATGACCTGGTTCAGCTCTGCTTGAGAATCACCTCAAAAACTATTCAGAATGCTGCCAAATCTTTCCATGATGATTTTTAAGAAAATCTTCAGAAATTAATGAAGATGCGGGAATTTGGATAAGGTCCATTTGAGTAAAGAACTGGAAGAAGCAATATTCAGCACATGTTGCTGAAAGGGGTTCCTAATTGGAAGTTGGGCAATAGGGACTCCCCAATTGGGAGTTGGGCACCCTCATAGGACACCAGTATATTTTATGTGCAATCAGTGACTATTGCAGTGACTATAACTGTTAAGCATATTCATATAAGAACCTAACAAGAGCTGATGAATAAGTTTAAATTAATAATCAATGCATAAACATTTTAAAAAATTGCAATAGGCATCTATTAAGAACTATTTTTTTTTTTCATTCTATACACATGTACACTGTTAGATATTGCGAGTTGTTCCAATAAAAATCACTCTCATGACTCAGCTTAATACAAGTAATAGCAGAAAATCAAATTTTACTCAGCAAGATAGTAATATATGTTGGAGCCAAGTATCATTGTCAAGGTCTATCTCAATAGTTGATCATAAAATTACTTTCCCCTTGCCTGATTCTCATACTTTAATGAGCAGTAGTATAAGGTCACTAATGATATCTTCTCATGGCAATCCCCATCATAACAGTTGCATAACCTATCTATGGGATATATAGGGGATGAAGGTTTTATTGACGCTATCAATGATTTACTTATACTTAGTAGGTTAAAAACACTAAAAATACTGTGAAATATAATTTTATTGTTTTATAGCATACATTATGTATGTTTCATAATTTATCAACATATTTATACATGTATAAAGCCATTTTAGAACACTGACAACTTAAAATTCTAACTAATTGCATCTAGAAATCATCTAAAATCTAATTTTCACATTATAAATCATTACATTTCTTTCACAAATATTTATTTATATATACAAACGTTAATGCTCAGTAGAGCAAAATATCAAGACTGAACAATTACAAATACTGCTCGATAACCTTCAGCATTAGTAAATACACTCATTTCTACCGCTATTATGGTAGACAGATATATTTAAAATAATTTTTTTCAATTATTAATGCTTAAAAACAAAGATGAAAATTTATCCTCTTTCACATTTCATATGATCAACATGAGAATAAAAATACATGGTCTAATGAATATACACACGAACTTGTTCTTAAATCATTAGTCCTGAAAGAACATATTTTTCTCAGCAAAAGAAATAAAAAAAAAATAAATAAATAAAAAAATAAATATAACAACTAATTGTGACATTTTTCAATTAGTTAAATTTCCATATTATGAAATTGGTAACTCAGAATGCAAACCAATTAGAAAATTTAACAGGTTTTGCTAAAGAAAAAGAAAAAAAAAATCTGATTTTATAAAACAGAATAAAAATTGAGTATTTTAAAATTTTTATATATGCTATAGTAATTTTAAGAGCTCATTGAGAACAAGCAACATTTACTACAATTTAATAAATAATACATATCTTTTTTAAATAAGATTTAGTAAGATTTTTTTATTTTAACTCCCTTGCATTTCTTGTATTTAATAAATAATATTCTTGTGAAGTTTACTTAACCTATTAAAAAAGTTAATTTTTGAAAAACTAAGGCATTTTTAAATGCTTTTTGTGGTGCTTGTATAAAAAAAAAAAAAAAAAAACCAACACACTTACCTGCCTGACTGAAAGATATATTTATTGATTATCTAAAAAATGTCAATAATAAAATTAAAGCTTATTTAAGAAAAATCTTTCTCCACAGGACATTATAATTTACAGGGAACAAGTAAGTATGTGAAAACTATAAAAAGGAAATGAATAATCTAGGTTCAATCAGAAATTTATGAAGAAATAGTTAGGACTCAAATCAGTGTACTGATATGTAGTTTTGTCCAATCAATCACCCTAAGAGGCTATTTCAAATGAAATATGTCATAAAATGATAAATAACAGCATGAGCTGTAGATGATGAAACCTTCCTATTTTTTAAATATTTTTTTTTCCCAAACCATTAGTCAAAAAGTTAACTAGTTAATTGAAAAAACAAAACAAAGAAAAAATAAACATTTCACTCAATTTATTTGTTTGATTAGTTTCATTAAATGTTTAAAAGAGTTTATACTAAAAATATAGTTTTATTGGCAAAAAACTTTTTAAGCCTGGCTGTGACGATAAAACATTATCCAGTATAAGTTCCTGAAGAGACATTTAAATTAATGTGAACTAATTGAATTAAAAATAAATTGGTTTTTAAGTTTAAAAAAATAAGAAATATTTTACTAAACACCTTCTACTAAACAAAGTGTTTTGTAGAAATAAATAATAAAACTGAACTTTTTTTTCATCTAAAATTCTGATTGAAACTCAAGTGAAAATCAACAAGTCACCAATATAATTTATATTATTCAGTGAGGTATGAGATACATTACATACTCATTAACACAATAGCCTAAAGAAACTGGGACATTGTAAACCCTTTTCTTTTAGGTCATAATAATAATAGTAAAGCTATTCTTCATATTAGTGATAGTTATACCACTTGCGTGAATTTATATAGACATGTTTCACAAAATTAATATAATTAAAAAGTTAAAATTTATAAAAAATAAACACACTAAATTAAAAATATTTTCTATTAATTGGCACTAAATTAAAAAAAGAAAAGAAGTAAAAACAAGAAATTCTGAAAATTAACCCATTATATTCCGAGCATAAGATAAAAACTTAGGACTTTGGCCATCAAAGCCATTCAATTACCCAAGCAGAGATCAGAATCTTGAATACAAAGTGTGAACAAAAAAAAATATAATAATCCAAGAAGTGCACTATCAAGACAAATATTAACTCAATTGCAAGTGAAATTTATAAAAGAACTACTAAATACATATATTATAAGTAAAATTCATTTGCAAGTTTTATTTTCTATATCCTTACTTCAATACATATTCTTTATTCTTATACATTTTATTCAAAGTAATCTTCACAATGATTTGTGATAACTTCAGTTCATACTTGACATTTTTGTGCCTGAAACAGAAGCATAATGCCAATGGGACTATTTCTTACACTGGTTGATGTATATTTATAAAATAGTAACTTTACATTGCCACCTTTTAACATAAAAAGTAATTCTAATGAGACACTATTTATGCCCTGAAATATTTATTGTATGGCTTTATTATATTTCTACCATTTAAGCATATTCATCACAAATGAAAAAAAAAAAATTTTAATTAATCATTCATTACATTACTTTTTTTCTTGTTATTCAAGTTATCTTACTAACTTTCCCAAAAGTAGATAATTCCAAATCCTTGGATCTATGACTACTGTATCAATGACCAGTGAGGTCAGTCAAAAAATTCAACTTCCCGGTAGAATTAATAAAGAAAATTGAGTGGAACAAAAACAATAGTTTTGTAATATTTTCAGGAACTTGTTTATTATTCATATTAAGTAAGAATATAAGAAGAGAGAATAAACAGTGTTAAATATAAATTGCATAAAATAAATAATGACCAATATTTGTGAAATCTCAACACAAAAAAAACTGCCTATTAAAATGAGGAATAAAAGTTAAAATACTTCCAAACCTATAGAATGAAGTAAAAAAGTGGAAGATTAACTCCTGAAAAATAGAAAGGCCAGCATGGGATAGATCTCGTCCCCCATTTATAGAACTAGTAATTTAAAAAAAAAATTCAATTTCCTTCTGTCTTACTTTTCTCTGTTCCTTCAGATAATTACACATACTGTAAAACAAAAAGCTTTAGCTCTCTTGATTGTAAGGTCATATCTATTCCACAATGTAGAAGCTAAAGTTAAGCAATATTCTACCAACCTCACAACGATATAGACTAGTTACTATGATAAGAAAAATGTGACACCAAATAAGGGTTTTAATCTTCTACCATTTCAATCAGGGATGTTAAGCTTTCAATAATTTGATAATGCACTCTCTTGGATCATCACTAATTAATATTTAAAAATATATGATTTATGGTAAAACAATATTTAAAAAATTCATAATATGAGATTTAATTCCTTAATAAATGGCATGAAAATTAAATCTTCATAAATTAAATAAAAAAAATACATCATTATAAAAACAAATGTATTAAATATAAATAAATATACTATATTACACACGTATGTGATGAACATATGAGAGTTTAGTTCAACAAAATGGTCACAGAAAAACTATAGATGTACTAAAAAAAAAAAGCATTGCAAATAAATCTTATATCACAACCTCATATTGTGAAATATTATTTTAAATCTAGATTTTCATTTCAAATATTAATAATTAAACTTTACCATTAATAACTATATTTAATACATTTACAAAAATAATACTTTATTTACATAATGCATAACTTCCTTAAGCATTGTTTCATTTTAAATCTATTCATGTATCCATCTCAGAAATAAAAGGAACACAAAAAATTTATATAAAAGAAATTGTATAAAATTGCCACAATATAAAAATACCAAATATCAATATAACTTTCAAGTATTAAAAAATATTTTCCACTTTGACTTATCTCAAATATTTTCTTTTCTTTTATAGCAATTAAAGCAATTAAAAAATAAAATTGACAATTCTTACAATCAATGCGAGCACGCCTGGATGTACGTTTTCACAATGAATTACCAGAGTATTAAAATTAGGCACTAAGACTGCAGCTCATTTACTATTTTTTATCTTTCACATATCAGAAAAGTATGGTCATTATTGCAGAAGCTATGTATGGCTACTTCTGGAATTTAAAATGTAAAATTATACAGATGTTTTGTGCCATATTAAATCACAAACCATCATGTTTAGTTCAGTACAATAATCTCAAGCCAATATTTGAAAAAATAAAACTATTAAAGAAAAAAAAACACATTTACAATAGCAAAAATATTAATATTTTTAGTTGATTATGTTAAAAAAAAAAAACTTTCAATGATAGAAATATTAGACCAGAAAACATGACATAAAACCATAGTTTTTCTTTTAAAAATGCATCATTTGTTTGAAATACATAATAAAAAAATGTTTAAATAATAAAAATGTTGAAACATAAAGAAGTATTTTAAAAGAGAAACATAATGAGAAAAGCTTTTGGTTTATTATTACCGAAACAATATATGTATAAAAGAAGCAGAAAATCATGAACTAAGATGATAATTAAGAAACTGTATTAGATCTTAAATAACAAAATTCTCTCAAAATTTAAATAACATTAAACATTCACCAACCACATTAAATTTGCTAATTAGAGAGAGAATGGGCTTTTCATTAAGTTAATCGGAATTTACAATTCCAGTAATATCTCTACCAAATGTAATGATTTTCTTTGAAATGATATGTAGATGAAAATTAACAATTTTTACAAAGAATTTAATAAGAAATTGGTGGAAAAGTAAAAATTAAATATATTTTATTTAATACAATTTGCTTGCCAAACCTGATCAGTACAATCATTTGTTTTCAGCAATTTAATATAGCATATTTNTAGGCTAAAATATATTAAATTATTATTAGATTTTTTTTTGTTGTTAAGGTTTGTACAAGGTACTACCTTGATCAAACCCCAACAAAAAATCTACTAATAATCCCTACAATCAAAAACTCTTCATTTGAATAAATTAAATTAGGTGTATATATATATATATATATTGGTCTCGGTCCAACCCGGAAGATGAAATGGTAAATATATATAATTTAAGTAATAATACGATTTTACAATGTAAATTTTAAACAAATATAAAAAAAAAGAGAAATGTGAAATGACTAACTTGGATATTTTTTTCTTCATACAAGTACTAATTTTTTTTAAAGAACATAAATATTTGTAATTTTGAAAAATGTAACTAATTCCTTACTTTGTTAATCAGGCAATCATAAACTTAAAAATTGATTTTATGTCTCTAAAAATACCTTGTCAGTAGAGCTTGTTAAGGAAGAATATTTTCTACATAAAAATATTATAAATTTATACTAGAAGATTGTACATGAACTATATATTGATAAATAATTTCAAAAACCATATTGATTGGGCAAATTACAAAGTAGTTTAATAGGACAAACCTACTCCCACAATCTGCATCGAATAGATATATAAAATATCCAAAATATTTTATTAAGAAAATGCTTCTGATAAGAAAGACTGATGTGTGTTTGACCAAAAAGTTATTCATATGTTTAAAAAGGTCAGCTCAATACTGGTTTGACCCTTGCTTTTTATATTAGATTATCTTGTCATGTTAGTCTTGAAATCTGGTATTTTCCTGACACAAAACTTAGTTCATTGGGAAATATTTTAGTTTGCAAACTCTGTTTGCTAAGCTTAAGAAATCCAACAAAGGGGAGAGGGAAAGTCGATTTAAAACAAACCATTACTGAGTTCATGATTTGAAAATCAATTAAACTATTATTTTTTTTTTTACTCATTTGTACAAGGCTTACAAGGGATTCAAACCAGAATCATTTTGGATTTTGTTGCTTTTCCCTACATTCATAAGTCAATGAGTAAGAAAAAAAAAAATTATAAATACATATGTATATATTGTCCTTTTCTATCATTCTATTGGTTCATTTATTTATTTATTTACTTTTTGAAGACCATTAATCTCTACTGTTCTCTATTCAAAGTCCAAATTTGAAGGTATAACTTCACTAAATATAGAAAATAAAGTAGTGGCGACTTGGAAGAAATTCTTAAAAATATTTACCCGTTTACAATTCCAAGTGACTGAAATTTAGGCCGAAACGTTGACTAAAATAAAAACTTTGTGTTTACACATTAGTTTTTAATTATTTATCTCCCAAGACCGAATTCCTAACAATCCTCTCCTCATAAAACAAATTTATATTTTGATGGCTGGCGAACCCTGGTATTGTTCAATACTCACCAATCGGACGNTATATATATATAAGCAATATATCATGTGCTGAATTCCTAAAAATAACAAATATTAGTACACCGTGATTTTTAAATTATTCACACTAAGAGTAGTCTATATGGCTTATCTGTATGGGGACTCACAATTACTATCATATGTATGGGATAATAATGTTTAAATTTTGTTTTTATGCGGATATATTTTGTATTTTTGATACTTATCACATCTACTTATATTAATTAATGATGCTAATAAAATATTTTATCATTAATCACAAATCAATGTTGCCTAAGTGTGATTCTTCGATAAAGGGCTTAAAACCAATTTAATTTAATAGAATTTCTTCTGAATACCTACAGTAAATATATGGAAAAAAAAAAAGAATGTTCAAAAATCATTCATTTTTTTTATATTAATTCTTTTAGAAACATTTGGTTTTATATGACATTTAATCAAAATTTTACAAGACCAACTAATAAAAGGAACTTCAATATTACTAGGTAATTCCATTGGTCAATAGAATGACCAGAAGAATTTTCAATGAGTGACAATGTATGGTGATAAGACATTTTATATTTATATAATATAATTTGATTACAAGCCAAAAAGCCTATTTCATTTATAATTGATGAAAATTTAGTCAATTTTCATGTTTTCTTTTTACTCTCCTTCCAGCAAACAAAATATTAAACATGAATACTTATAGAATATTTCTATATAAAATTAATACTTGAAAGTTTTAATATGCTGCACCTTTTATAAGTTCAATTTGGAAAATGGCTTTCATTTTAGGAAAAAAATGAAAATTCAGAATAAACAATTAATGAGAGGGAATAGAATAAAAAAATCTATCTATCCCAGCTAGGACTCGAATCTGGATCTCCTGCTTGCGGGGCCAGAATGTTTCCATTACATAACGGAACAGCAGTGTAATGGAAACATTCGGGCCCGGCAAGCAGGAGACAGAGAGATTTTTTTATTCTATTCCCTCTCATTAATTGTTTAAAATTTACGTGGGATAATAAACCACAACCAAATTAATATTTATAAAGAAAATTCAGAATATTTCATTAATATATACGAATTATTTAATTAAAAATATTGAGGCTTTAATACTTAAAGTTGATCCTCTAATTGGTGCAATAATTTAAAGTTATTGATAAATAAATATCAAAACACTTTAATATTATGCTGGAAGGTGTAAAAATTAAATAAAACACTGTTAAATACTTTTTATACATAATAGGAATTAAGTCTTTTATTCTCTTTAAAGGGGTTTTGGTCACTTGGAAGTTGGAGTCTGTCCTACAAGGGTGATAGATGTAGTTCCATCGAGAGAAGGAAAAATTCCTTGCCGCCTGAGAAGCTCTTTGTAGACATTGGAAGCAACTTGAGGTATGGGCTGAGGTGAATAAGGACGATACATGTTATTATATAGGGCTGAAAGGTAGACAGATCGATGGTGATCAAGTACTGGCATGTAAGCAGCAGCTGCACTCCCAGGGGGTTTATAGCCATGGTAGGGGTTGAAGGCGAGAGGAGGAGGTGCTAACTTTCCTTTCTCTCGTTCCCTCTGTTGCTGAGGTGGTTGGTGATGTGTCTGCTGAGTGGATCTCCCGCCTTGCTGAGCTGAGCTCTTAGTGGGAGGCACCAAGGTAATTTCAAGATTGGAGCCAATATTAATGCGAGGTTTAGTTCGGAGGTCTAAAATTTCACCTGAAGGTGAAGGAGGAGGTGGTGTGAAAATCTCTTTAGGGTTTCCATAAACAGGTCGCTTACTACTGCTTGAAGAAGGACCTGAAACAAATGTAACATCTTATTTTATAAAACTCAAAGAGAAATTTGCATATTTTCAAAAAGTAAAACAAGAAAAAAAAGCTCTTAATTGCAGGCTATAGGTTCTAAAAAGAAAAAAAAGAGTATCTCAAATTTGCTCAGCTAACAGGGAGAGAGAAAGAGAGGGAGAGATTAGAGTGTTTGTGTCCAAGATAGAGAGAGAATATTATATTATAAAAATGAGAGTTTGTTGACCGTAGATATTATTCTAAGATGATTTTACTTGGGGTTCGGTCGAGGTAGATCCAAAAAAACACAAATTAAAAAAATGTATTTTTTTAATGAAGGATTATCTGCCAACGTTTCGGCTTACATTGTAAGCCATCTTCAGGGCTGTAGAAATACAATGTCATGAGAATACAGTAATATTTGAAATTAGTA
>KZ807473.1:166116-181371 GCA_000696205.2 Oncopeltus fasciatus | reverse complement strand
ACATCAAAATCACCACGTTTGAAACGTTGAAACCAACGTTCACATGTCTTGACGGTTGGAGCAAGATCGCCATAAGTCTCAACAAAAATTCGATGACATTCAGATGCCTTTTTCTTTTGATTAAATAAGAAAATCATGACATGCCGCAAATGCTCTTTATTTGGCTTAAAATTAGACATTTTTAACACCAAAGAAAGGTATGATACGTCCACGTAAACGACTTAAAAACAACTGACTTTTGTAAACAAATGACTAACAAACAAAATAGCGTTTAGAGATAAGCAAATCCTTCAATAGGCTAAGAGCCTATTCTATTGGAATTAAAACGACATTTTAAACTTGCATACCTGGTACAAACTATTTCAATGCATATTATTTTAAGATTTAAATAAACATTTCACATGAGCTGTTGAAAGGAAATTGAAATTGTATTTCTTTTATATTGAAAAAAAAAATACATAATTCTTTGCAAAATTAAAATAATGGTTCAAAATAAGAGTTAAGAACATTTCTTAAAATAAGAAACTTTTTCCCATGGCTAATTTTTTTTTCTTCTACTGCATATCAACATTCTCTTTTATCCCTTCCTTAGAACTAAAAATAAATAAATAAAATATAAATACTGTAAATGAATATTTAACAAAAAAAAATTCAGTAGTAAGAAAACAAACCGAAGATATAATTGGCAGTCTCTTTCCCCCTTCAGTTTTTATCAGAGGTGGCTCATCACTGACCAGATCGATAACTTCGGGTTCAATCTTAATAGATTTTCCAGTTGTCTCCACTTCCTGCCTTTGAGGGATGTTCTCCTTGCCACCAGTCGTTTTCTCTTGTTTCAGTCTTATATTTCGAAGAGCAGACCCTTTGTTGTCTTTGTTAGGCACAGTTTGTTGCTGGAATTAAATTTATTTATCACTATAATTACTTATTTTATCTTTAATAATAGGAATTAGAGTACAGTTATTCAATACAAAAAAATTGCTTCCAATTTTTGGCTCAGCTCCATTGAGGCACCAAAAAACTTTCTATTAGATTTTTTTCTTTGGGGTTCGGTCAATGTAGATCCAAAAAATACAAATTTTCAAAATGTGTATTTTTAAAATTATCAGCCAACATTCTCGCCTTCATGATAGCCCTGAATATGGCTTACAGTGTAAGCCAAAACATAGGCAGATAATTTTCAAAATACACATTTTTAAAATTTGTATTTTTGGATCTACCTTGACCGAACCCCAACAAAAAAACATTTAATAATAATATCTATGGTCAAAAAAACTCTCGTTTGAACATATAACAAAAACTTTTTTTTTTTTTTTTTTTTGGGGGGGGGGGGTTGTGCACACAATAAATATGTTCTGGCCCACATTACCATTTTATACAAATTTTATTACTTATAATTACAATGTTATTGAAAAATAAAACGTTTGTGAGTGAGCATGTCTCATGTTACAGGTGTAAAATTGAATTATTACTATAAATTTATTGGCAGCTAGCAAGTACGTCTGCAGTAATTTAATTTAACAGTATAATACCATGTTATTCATTATTTTATTATTACAAATAAATTACACTGGGGAACACATTTTTTGTTGAATTAGATCTGACACTGTTTTTTCCACTAATTCTTGGTGTCTGAATCGGAGAATAACCTCAGATTTTGTCTATCACGTCAACTTTTTAAACTACAGGATATCCACAGAAATCATAAAACTCATGCATTTAAAAGAACATGAAGTAAAAACGTACCAAATATACAGTTTACAAAACATTTAATGTAAGTTAAATCGAATTCATACATATAAAATTGTTTAATTAATGAACAGTACTTAAAAATTAAGATAAAAATTTGTGTTTGTAGCTTTTTCTGGAGTTTTTAGTTTGTGTATATTCGTGCTTGATGCTCCAACAATAGTCAGCCATCATAAGACGCCCCATCTACCTTGATACCTAGCTTCCATGACCCTCAAATCTTGATGGAAATGTTCACCCTGCTCATCACTCACTGCACCAAGATTGTCCGGGAAATTAGAAAGGTGGCTGTGTAAAAAATGCTATTTAATGCTCATGTTGCAACCTAGCTATTGGAAGCTTTCCAAGAATAATTCAATGCTCGTGTATTTCCAAGACAGACCTTAACAATGTTTTTGAATGCCATATCCTAATTCCCCTTCTTCCAAAGAGGGAAATTCATTGAAAACTGGCACGGGGACTTTGGCTGAATGCGCTACTGGGCATATAGCTAACGGTAAACTAGGATACTCTATTATACATTAAATAATTCATGAGAGGGAACAGAATAAAAAAAAATCTATCTGTCCTCGCCAGGAATCTATCTTCCTGGCGAGGACAGATAGATTTTTTTATTCTGTTCCCTCTCATGAATTATTTATAATTTTCGTGGGATAAAAAACCACAACCAAAATAAAATATTTAAAAATCTATTATACATTTGTTTTTCTAGTTATATCCCGATGTTTTCACTATACAAAAGTAACAATCACTTGAATGATATTTGGGCTCATGCCAAATCATAGCTATACCAAATGGAAGCTTAGCACCTGTTCCCTTGGTCCACATCAGTAAACCCTCAACACACTGTTTACACACTTCATGAGGTGCCCATATTTGATCTTGATCAACAAGTTTCACTTTTAAAACATATTTTATTTTTTCACAAAATATGCTTGTCTGACAAATGTACTGATGTTTGTCCTTTGACTGGGAATGGTAAAACTGCCACAAACAAATCGGGGCTGTTTTCACACTTTCGACGTTTAGGGGCAGAGGTAGCCATAAGGAAACGTTTCAGTTCAAACACACTATCTAATTCTGTACACTTCCATAACAAAATACTAAATACTGCTTACGGACACACAACGTTTCACCACAGTATAGCAGACATCACTAAATTTTTATAATTAAGATTTTGAATTTAAAATTGACAAATATGAGATATTGGATAATGAGAGAAAATTAATCTAAATAAGATATTTTTATTGAAAATAATTAATAATTTAAAAATGTATTTATAAATTTGGGAAAATTGCTTTAAAAGTACATATTTTTCTGGCACCTACATTTTTCTCTAGAAGCTAGTAAATTAATGAAGTAAAGACATGATTTTTGAAGTTATGTCTGACTAATTATACAAAACAGCAAGAGAAATACAGGAAACATTCAATTAATTGCTATTACCATTTAACTCATTTAGGGGCCTTTAAGTAATTGGTTTACGTATTTGAAATACAGACTTTGCTTTTAATATACAATTCAAGTATAATGTCAAATGAGTTATTACAAACATACTCAATGTGAGTTTAAATAGGTAATACTTTTTTGTCCTAAATTGATTTAAGTATACTTGCTTAGAATGAATAAGCCCATAAATTATTACGCTAAAACAAAAATCTTTTCATTTTTAAGTTTTATTAAATGGAATTTATTCAAGCCATGTGATAATTATGAAATGTTACCTGATTGGTAGGAAGAGTAGCTGGTGGAAGAGCTAAAGGTTTAGGTTTCTGAACACTTCGAGTGCCATTTAGATGCCTCTCATAAGGAAGAAGTAACCTAAAATAATAGTATTATTATTGAATGAAAGCCTTAATTTGGACGCAGGTGGGGAGCAAGGAGTAAAGAAGGTTATGGAAATAAATAAAAAATTATTTCAAGTCAAATGAAACAGTAAGTTTTAATTTCCTCGACCTTAAAAGTACTAAAAAAAAAATCTTGTGTAGTAACCAAAGTTATAAAAAAAATTGCTACTGAAATCAGCAATCATCAGAATAAAACTCTTTAATTACTATTTGTTATTTCAAAAACATTATTTACTTTTTGATCCTGCAGCAGTAAATCTGGACATAATCTGTTACAATAGACTGTTTTGAGTTAAAAGATCTTCTAAAACAAGTTATAGTATAATTTCACAGCATGTGATGTTTGTAGTATAGTATATTAAGCAAATTTTAGTAATATTACTTTACTCAATATGAAATACCTTAGATTTTCAATGTTTTAATTGATTATGTAAGCCAAGAACTATTATGAGCAAAGGTAAGTGTAATAACTAGAAAATTTCTTATGATTGCAGCTACCTAGTTATTATTGATTATAAATAACATAGGGAGCATTACACAATTTGGAATAAATATGATAAGACTGACTGATGTTAGTTAGTTTGGTACAAATATTCTAAGAATGCCTTACTTTTCATAGTGTCTCCGAGAAAGTGTGGCAGCACTTGTGCTTGTCATGTCACCTCCCATTACTTCATAAACGTACTTCCACATTTTACTGGCTGTCACTACATCATAACCTCCCAGATCAGTCACTTTTTTGTACAATTTGAATAAATTAACTAGAAAACAAAAATAAAAAATGTAAATATGCTTAAAATACACTAGTACATTAGGTGAACTAATAATCTATTCAGTAATGTTAAAAGTTTTCAACTAAATATTGACAATTGAAGATAAGCACACATTTAGTTAGTCTCCTTTCTCGTAAACGAATTTACAAGACAATTTTCTTATTTCTCACTTATATTTATTTAAGTGTTAATACTAAATGAATGTGGCTGTTGTGTGTATAAAATAATTACACATGTTGGTGAACACGCTTACCCCAAGGGATCGGTGGGGGTCTTCAAGTCTAAGAGTCCTGTCTAGGGCAGACTTTTTTGAGAAATAAATACTTCACTAATACCATGGGTGCCTAGATTGCTGTGTAAACCAGTATGGGAACTAGATTATTCCTTGCATGGGAGATAAAAAAAAAATTTTAATGTTTCTTATTTAATAAATTGTTTTGGATATTTATTTTACTGTTATGCACTGATATAGGGTTATGCAAACTTCTTATAGGGAGATCAAGCTATTCCATGTACTAAGACGCAACTTTAAAAAAAAACAGATCTTCAATAATCCTAAATTGGGGAGCTAATAATATAGTTCATTAAAAATTATATATATTAGTTCATTATTACATGAGTTGGTTAATAGCGAGAAGAGGAGTTTAAAGGGAGACCAAAATATATATCTTGTATCTTTGTTATTAGCACTATAAAAAAACATTGTATAGAGCAAAATAGATGCAAAATGTGATTAACATACATATTCTATAAATATATTAAAAAATATATGTAAGATGTAACTTTGAGTGTTGGGCAGGCCCCCCCAAATTAAATGTTAAGGCTTTTCATTGTAAACCCTTTAAAGAATTTATTTCTTGGTTAGAATCAGATAAGGAGAAAGTGTTCAGAGGAAGACCAAAATTTATAATCATATTATCTTAAATTAAGTAATGAAAAGGCATATTAGAAAGGAAATTTATGAATGTAATTATGATGGTTAATTCCTTTCCCCACTCTTCCTTTGTGTGCCAGTAGAGCAAAGCTTAAGGGTCATAACTATTATGCTCATTGTTCTCTCCAACTTTTGAATGAAAGTTTGTCATTTAATCTTATTTATAGCGATCTTTAATGAAACAAGGGAAATATATTTATTTTATGTAGTGCCTAGTAATAATTGAAACTGTCATACCTTCCATTGTCCGTCTTCATTGGTTTCTGCAAAACCAATAGAGACGGACAATGGAAGGTATGACAGTTCTATATTCATTGGTGGTGGAAATAACCTTTTAGATTATTTACATAATTGAAACTGTTTAACTAATAAAATATTTTAATAAAATGATGGATTTCACTTACTCTTAAATATGTGATTAGGTTAATTAACAAAATATATTTAGTAATAATAATTTAAAACAAATTTAACATGCTTCTAAAAAATATTTATATATTACAATAAAGTTATTTGTTCACAAAAGGAATTTATATCTACTGGTCAACATTCATTCTTGTTAACCAACTGCACTATGTTCTGAAGCATCTGCTTTATAAATATATATATACATTCACATGTTTTCATCTAGATAACTTGTCCACTGCATTAATCTTTAAACTAAACTTCCGAGACACAACTAGCTCTCTTAGCTTCAAACAACAATCTCCTCTAATTTTCCAATTAGGATATAGCATATTATTTTGTACATGACTTAATAATTAAATAATAAGCAAATAATAAATGTTTGCATTAAGAACATCATATAAATTTATTAAAATTTTATCATATATATATAATTTTTTGGTCTCAAATAAGCCCCTATATTCAAAAATATTGATTTATAATACATAATTATTATAATGATTTTCTAAGATACATTAATTATATTTAGTTCAGTTATGGGTGCTTTTTAAGAATGAGAGTTCTTTAACAATTAATATTGTATAATTAATTAGTATAAATGAATATTCAGTACATTATATGCTTTCAATTCCAAAGACTTAAAAAAATATAGATAACATTGTTATTTATAATTAAGTGATATTAATTGACACAAGGACAAATTAAATTTCATAAAATTTACTGTTTCTACCTGAGAGGGTGAGTGTATTATTTCTAGTTAAGTGTCTCTAGGACCCTGAAAGCCTACATCTAATGAATGTTGAGAAAAATTACTCTTATAATTATGCCCCGGATACTATATTATACAGGTTATAAAGAAAAATTTAGTACAATCATAGTTGATGAAATTAAAGAAAATAATTTAACCAGTTTAAAAAAAAAAAAAAAACAAACAAACAATTGTTACCTTCTTTGAAACCGACAACTGGTATTTTTGCAATTGGAGTTTTTCTTTCCTTCATAAAAATGGTGAGGGCAGATACAAAATTCCTTTCTTCAGAAGTTGGTCCACGAGTAGGTCTTTTTGAAACCTCTAAAGTACATCTCAGGCGAGGTTTAACAGCTGCAGCTTTACTTGATGACTTAACCTTTAAAATAATTGAATTATTACACATATATTGGCTTAAATTATAATACTTTTCAAACAAACTTCACAAAAAACTATTTTCTAAAGCTAATAATGTTAGTCTATATTTATAAAATATTGCAGCTCAAATATGACTGGTAAAAAAGATGAGTTGTAGAATATCTTCATTAGTATTTAATTGAACTCTTTGAAAACAAATGATTCTTAGAAATGAAAAATTTTAAGCTTTAAGAATTCTCAATATAGTTGATGAGGGCATGCCCGACAAGGGTTATCATCAACTAATCCAAAATTAATTATTAAGTAAGTATATGATTTCTTTTTAAGAAGAAATGGACTTATTGGGAAAATCTCCTAGAAAATTTAAATAACTATTCCCCAACCCATTTAATTAGCATATTTTAAATAATTGTGAATCTTAAATATGCATTATACATTAAATAAGCAATTTTCTCAATTAATAATTTATCAATTATGTAAAAAAGTAAAGAAATCCTTTAATTCCTCGGTTTAAATGTAAATATGAAACCCTTTCTTTTTCGAATTGGTATTAAGGTACTTTTAATAGTAGAATATCTAAATATGGTTTAGTTTTATATTAACAGAATAAAAAAAGAAAAGAATAAGAAATAAGAAAAAAAAATCAATACTCTATAAATGGCGTAAGAGATGTAACATCACAAGTTATACCAGTCAGACACTTCAATAGTTAGAGGGAACCACTCTTTTTGTTCTCTAATTCAGAAATCAAATCTAAATTAAAAACATATTTTTTTAATGTAGACTCATATAGTTATTTCAGTTCTTCCCTCTTATATTTTATAGTTCTTAATTTGCATAATGCTAATAATTAAGGAGTGAAGAAGTCTGTCACTAAGCTACATAATCTGAGCAGATTTCCCATACTATTAAAGATGGAAATTAATTTAATTTAGAAGCCGAAAAAAACAACGAATGTTAAAAAGTATGCCCACTAAGTTTGGTCTAGATAGACTGGGAAGACTGAGTGAGGGAAGCATTTATTCATTATTATTTTTGTAAATTTCTTCTTCAATAAGCATTTTTTGAGAAAAAATTTACCTCTTTTTTTTCTCATTTGATTTTAATCAAAATGAATTCCTTCAAGGATTTGCATGTATGAAACAAGAGAAAAAAGTATTCATTAAGTTCTTAAAAAGACACAATACTCAGCTTGCACGGCATTTACTGTCTTCAAAGATGTCACCTATGGTTCGTAAGAACATCAGCATTCTCAAATGTAGGTTATAAACTGTTCTCTGTATTTGAATTCGAGGAATTGATTTTCAGGCTTCTGATATTATTCTCCTCTGGTGTGTAGTGGGTGTAGCAGGCATAAATCTTATTTATTAATACTCCCCATCCCCCACCCCCAAAAAATTTAGGTGTCAAATCAGGAGACCTTGCTGGTCAAGAAATTGGTCTATTCTGTTGTTAAACATCCTGCTAAGAGCTCCTCTTGCTAGCTACGAATAGTTTGCAGGACATCCGTTTTGCTGGAATATGTCTCGTGTGAAAGTGTAAATCATCATGAATCTTTGGGAGTTGCTCTTTTATGAATCTGAAATAATCAGCTTCATTGAGTATCCCATCAAAGTAGTAAGGTCCAATTATTTCATTGCCAAGTATTCAACACAATACATTTGATGATGTCTATCTACCTGGCAGATCTAATGTGGGTTAACGTTAGTCTAGCAATAGAAATTATGTCTCTTCAGAGGATGAACTCACAAATGCAGATCATCTGAAAAGGATACAGATCAGAAGAAATGTCTGTTCTACATAATCATCATCTCATAACCTCAATTGCAGAAGTCTGACCTACGCATCCTATAATGGTTCGTTAGTTCAGCTAAAACTTGGTGGGGATAGATATGGCAGGGATGATATCTTCCTTGCTTTAGGACCTTGTAAACTTTTCCTACTGAGAATTTAGTTCATCTGGCTATGTCCCAAATGCTGAGATGTGAATTTTACTCTAATCATTTAATGGTACTCTCCTCCCTTTTATCACACAATTTTTTTTGACTTGCATTATTTAGAATTTGTAAGACCTGATCTGGAAAGCACTGAGCATAAAACCAAATTGCATGCCTCGTTTTACCACAGCAATCGCCGAAAATCATAATAATGCAAACTATTTCACTAATTGTAAATATCATTTCTAAATTACACACGAGTGATTATTGCCTTGAAGATCTCTGGAAAAACTACTAATTTACCGCTATTATAAAAAAAAAAAAATACTTGCTTTAATAATAATATTATCAGTAGTAAGGGGATGAAAAAATGACTTGTCACATGCTCCTATTTCTCCTCAATAGTAAGTTAAAAAATCTGAATGTGGCTTCCAAATAGCTGATTTTATAATGAACTCGCACCTTTAATTTTCAAGTCATCGAATTAAATCTAGTTTTAGTTTCCTTAATAACTTTTTTGCTCTTAAAAACTGTGAATGTCAAATTGGAGTTCATATGAATACCTCTACTTTTGAACTCACATAAATCACATTGGCCTACAGCAATTTAAGATCATGTCACATATTCTGAAGCCAGAGGTGACGGACTACCAATTTTTTTCTCATGCATTTTTCAATCAGATTAACTGCTTAAGCAGGAAATACATTTGAACACACACACACACACACACATATAAATATATATATTGGATACAGGAGAAGGAAATATGCACTCGTGGATGATTAACATATTTTTTTCAAACAAGATNTATATTTATACATATAATTTTTAATGAACTATATTTTTAGTATCTTCAATATAGGGTTGGTAAAGACCCAATGAAATTTTTCAAAAATCGTGTCATGGTACCAACATGAATAACTAAAAATGAGTTTCAATAATGCTCATAGATCCAGGAGAGAAACTCATGTATTACATGTGTTTATTCAAGATTCACAGCATACTGTGTGGTCAATACACAAATACCAACATACAGTCAGTATTAATAAAAGTATTGCCTGACTATTTCTTATTCAATGAAGAATAGTACCCAATAAGAGATGGGTGTCCCCAGGAGAGATGGAGATTACAAACAGATGCACAGATAAAAGAAAAAGTTTGAAAAGAAAAATGGCTCAATGCCATAACGCTAGTATATCATGCCCCTTTAAATTAAATATATATGATCATTATTACATAGAAAAAATAAAAGAGTGATGATAAGAATATATGTCACTCAATTTTTTTATTTTTATTTCAGAGTAATTTAGATCACCCAAATAATAAGTTATAAATATAAGATTAATACCTTTGAAGTAGATGAGCTAGCAGTTGATTGAGAACTCTCACTTTCAGTTTCTGATTCAGTAGGAGATTGATTAGTACGCTTCCGTTTCCGTGGGCGCCCTTTTAATTTTGGTGCTGCAAGAAGAAAAAAAAAAAGCAAATAAAAAAATATAGGCTGAGAAAATAATTTGTTACTTATTTTTAAACACATGTTTTAAGACAAATGAAACTTAACTAAAACAGAAATTTGACTTAAAAGATAAGATCTTAAATTCACCACTACTCAATGAAGTGCTTAGTTCAAGCTAAGTACTTAGCTTGAATTGATCAATAATCTGTTGTTATTCCACAATGCTATAGAGTTCAAAATATATAAAGTAGAAAGGTCAAAATTCATGTATTCTTCGGAGAATGAATATTAATGTTACAATTAAACATAAAAATAAAATTCAAACAAAATCTAAGGGGAAAACAACCCTCAATATTTGTTAACTTTTTATTGAAATTACAAGGGCTATAGTCATTTGGGAAACATTATTTTCCATAATGAAAAAAATTATTTGAACATTAATTGAAAATAAATATTTGAATGTTCGGGTTAAAATTTATAAAACATATCACTATTTATAGACATTTATAGATTCTAAAATCATTCTTTCCATGAAGTTTAAACTAATTTCAATTATATTACTGAGAAAATTGTTATAATTCAAAAATTATCGGAAGATTTCCTTTGAGGAAATCAAGCTATTTACATTTGTATTGAGGTAAGACTTTTAAAATTTTTTTATAGTTCTTCAGTAATCCGGCATAGAAAAAAAAAGGAAGGGGGCTGCTGTAACTCATACACTCTCAATAATGACATGAGGAAAGTCATCATATCTTCATATCTCTTGATATAAAGGGAACTGTAAAAGGAACCCCAAGAAATTGCCAATGTCCCAATTCATGTTCCTGCCATTAGGCATTGTGGAAAAGGATAAGAGACAACCCTTATAATGTTGTTTTAGAAATTTCAGGTAAATATTTTACCTTATTTAAGAGCTTGATCACATACACTAGGAATTACTTCCCCGCTGATACTCATGACCACACTTTCAGTTTGTGAAAAGAAAACCTTATAACTTGTCCGATAATAATAATATATAAAAAAAAAGTAGCCATTACTACCTAAATGGTTGCATAGAAGTTCATGACCCTCCAGTTCAGGATAATCAAATGTGTCTTTGCAGAACAGAATTCTTGTATTTTTCCAAGGGCATGTGAAGCCACCCAAAGCCACAACCATGGAGGTTTTCAACCACTCCTCCTCAACACCTTGAAGTCGCTTCATTACTCCTCGGTACCTGCAATACCTTGGATAGCTGAGGACCACGACTCCAGCTTGAGTTTCCCAATGTTCAGATGCTGGCAAAAGAAAATCCATTAGATAATACATTTTTAATTTATTTTAATTCATTACATTGAGTATAAAAGTTAAATTCATGTTTTACATTTTTTATCCCTTTCCATAATTAAATTGTTTCATAATCCATTTTAAAATCTCTAAATAATACTATTTTATTTAATTATAAATATTTCACACATGTTGATTTATAAATAAACACCAAAAGACTAGAAAATTCTAAAAACAAGAAAGAACTCCACTTTTATGGGCTGATTTTTCTATCCAAATTTTATGCAATTATAATCTAGATGTTTCAAGAGTGTGGAGTCAGTTTCAATTCCTCAATATTTTCTTCAGAAACATAAAAGTAAATAAAAAAACAAAAATTTTCAAGCAATTAATTTAGCTAAATATCAAATTTAAATTAATGAAAGAATCTCTATTTGAATCTTCTAATAGAGTTCCTTTTGTTAAAAGAACTATTTTGAGAAGATAATTATCAGCAAATTTTTAGCATTGCTAAGCGAATTGGGGTACAAATTTTGTAAACTTACAAATAAATTTCTGGAGGGTATAAAATTAACACTAGGCAGGGATAAAACACAGAACCAGCTGTTCAAGCTGCAAGCACTCTAATGATCACCAGATCAAACATTTTATATTCATAGTGCTTCTTTGACATTTAGAGATTGAAAATAGAAAATTACAATTATACATGTTGAACCAGTTTTTAAAAAAAATTTTTTAATAACAAACAGCTTAAAAAATTAATAATACATTTGAATATTAACTTTTAATTCCTACAAGTAAATTTAGAACAACAAAAAATAGACTAAAAAGATGATGTTCATTTAAAAAAAAAAAAAACTGTTATAACTAAGACTTAATAAGTTAAATATTAACTTGTATAAATATAATTAATATGAGATATACAACACATAACCTACTTAAATTGAAATTGGACCTAGAAGAACAATCCGAGGTTGCTGCTGATGACAATGATGGTATGATTATTATTATAATTAATTATTTTGGAAAATAGGAAAAAGTTCTACTTAAGCAGTGAACCCTATTTTTTTTTTTGTCAAGTTCGCCAATCAAGTGTAATCAATCAGTTAAAAATAGAATTGCAGTCATTGGCATTGTAGAATGAGCAGATAAAATGCACGCACCCAATAAAAATATGGAGGATATAGAAGCAATAATAGTTCTTTGCCTAATCATAAACTATTTAATGATCATTTGATAACATAACCTTTTACACTGGATTCATAATGTTCTTAACTACATGTTAAGTTTTACTATCATTCTGAAAAAGTAAGAAAAACTTTTCAGTTCCTTATGACAAGGTTTAGACTGGTTCAGACAACTTACTAGGAAAGATTAATAATAATTTTTTTACACTTACAGATCACGCTTTTGTTTCATTGCATATAAATAAAATTTTAAAAATAGTAAAAAGAAAGCATTACTTTTTTCCTTATATTTAATCATAAGTGACTCATGCTTCATTTAGGTAATTATATCCTCATTTTATGATCCATATATTTTAATGTTCACTAAATGAATTAGAAAATCTTCAAACTTTCCTCTCCAGAATAAAAGCCAAGTATTTCTATGCTATATATTTATAGACTGTTGTCAAAATAATAAAAAATAGCATTGAGATATTTCAAATACTACTTCGGACAGTAAATTATGTAAAGGTGTTAATAATATTACTCCCTTTATACAAACCAGGTATATGTGAGCATCTTTAAAATAAACAATTGAGAATATAAAATTAACTCTTCAATTGTTAGAAGATCAAAGGAGACTTAATTAAATAATTAAAACAGGATCAAGATATGTTCAGTATAAATTATTCTCAATTTAATTTTTAATTTTCACTCTAGGGACTCACATGCTATTAGAAATAAGTGAGTTACCATATTTTTTTTATTATCATTTGAAAAATAAAATTTACTTTCCTCGTGAGAACTAAACAGTGGAAATTTCACTGCCCCTATCTGTATGATGAGGGGTCTTACTCAGCAGAGATCCCTAATCTCAGAGGCTGTTAATTAGAATTATAAATCCATTAAATAATAATCATGACACTTTAATCTAAATGGTTCTCAGATAATTTTCAATTTCTATACTTTAAAGTGAGAATGAATAAATTAGAAATTTTTTAAAAATGAATTCTATTCCAAAATAGAAAATTAATTATATTTTCTCAAATGTGACAGACATTTTTTTGCTCTGCTCTATATATGATTTGAACTTATTTTTTAAATGTTAATTATATCTAGTTATCTAGTTAATTTAACATCCTGAATTTATCAGAAGAACATTTGATACATTGAAAAAAATTATAAGAACAAAAATAATCAAAATGTAAAGTATGAAATTCTGATATACCAAAATATAATTGCATTAATTATAAAACATTAATACTTCAGTTTGAGGTTAACTTTAAAACATATCTGCTGGCTTGAAACATATTTTATTTGCATATACCTTACTGCTTGAGAAGAATTCACAGTTACTAAATAGATTGAGCTANTATTAAATAGAAAATTGTACCATTTTTGAAAATTTTGAAATAATACTCAAATTATAAACAATAATTGGCTTTTGATAATGAAGTTTTATACTAAAAGAAATGTTCTATAAGATAAGGCAGGATTAATGAAACTTACCATTATTCCTAATTTAGTAAATTAAAAAGATATTGAATGATGTTTATTAATTCCATCTTTGTACCTGCTGAGTAGTATTATGATTACTGTTGTGACAATGAAAGTCCTTAACAATTTCTTTTTAAATATTAAAGTGTAATAGATTTTAAGCAAATCTGTAGTAGGAAAAAGTCACATATTATACAATTCATATATGAATAAATATACGAGTATATAAAATATGAATAAATGGGTAATTTTATAACATAAATAACTATATCTACATCTCATTTACAATTAACAGATAATAAAGATGCAAATTTAAACAGATTACATTTTTCTACAGTGAACGGTAGACAATTATTATAATGAATTAAAATTTTCAAAAGTCATTGATCAATTCATATGTTGACTTAATACAAAGGTTAAAAGTTTTTTAAAAGCATTGTAGAATGTTCACGTAGGCTTCGACGGTCGTCAGATGTATTTACCATTTCTTTTTCTAGGTTGGACCGTGTCAAGTTATTGATAGTTACCGAGCTTTCGCACATCATGTGATGGCTTCTTCAGGGCTGAATAGAAAATTCTCTATTCAGCCTTGAAGAAGCCATCACATGATGTGCGAAAGCCCGGCAACTATCAACAACTTGATATGGTCCAACCCGGAAAAAGAAACAGTAAAAAGCATTAGAGAAGTTCGTATATCTTGAATAATATTAAAAGTATTGAAAGAGATAATATACTAATTTCCTAAATAAATGAAAATCATTAATTCTTTTAACTTCAAATGGAATAGTGATCTTAGAATTTAGGTTTAATAATTTATCATTTAAAATTTCTATATTGTACTGAACATCACTGAGACTAGTTAAATTATTCCATTATTGATAAAAAACTGAAATTTGATTTGATCTTTGAATAATCTGAAATTTTTAAAGTAAAGTATCAAATCTATCTCCATCATAATTATATAAATTTGACCCTAATCCATTAATGTTTATTTTTTTACTATTTATAATTTCCATTTTAATATTAATATTGATTTATTATCTACACTTAATAAAATTGAGTTTATTAATTAACAATAATAATTTAATAAACTATTTAATAA
>KZ807473.1:84696-107379 GCA_000696205.2 Oncopeltus fasciatus | reverse complement strand
CTTGAGAAGGTAGAACATTTCAAAATAAATATAAAAAACTTAAACTAACAACTTTCGAATTGATAATATTATTGACGCGAAAAATTTCACAATTAAACATTAAAATATATTTATAAATATTAATTAAGTTTAACAATTAATGCGAGAACATATAATAAAAAATCAATTTGTCCCAGCTAGGTCTCGAACATCCGCATTCGTGCCCGGAAAGCAGGAGATCCAGGTTCGAGTCCTGGCTGGGACAGTTAGATTATTATTCTATTCCCTCGCATTAATTGATTTAAATATATTAAACAAACAAACATTTAATTTTTCTGAGTGATGAGTCTCAGCAATTAGAGATCGAGTGATAACATTCAAAGTAATTAGTCGTTTGTTTGTTTTTTGTTGGGGTTCGGTCAAGGTAGATCCAAAAAAATACAATTTAAAATTTATTTTTTGATTATCTGCCAACGTTTCGGCTTACATTGTAAACCATATTCATGAAGTTGAGAGGGGACGTGATGTCACCAGGATCCCATATTTATGACTGTATACTTTTACTAATAATCTCTACGGTGTAAAAAAAAACTCTCCATTTAAACATTCAAAGTAATGTCTCCATGGAAATAATTTCTTTAGAACAAATATCAGTTCTCAAAACAGAGATTCATCCCTTTACTCCTTATCAAGCTGAACAAGCTGATAAGGGGCAAAATGTCAACAAAGTCGACAACAAATCCTTCCAAAAACCGAAATTCCTGTACGTGGAATTTCATTAGGAGGAACGTCATCAATGTAAGTACATGCAGGTTTGGGCGCCTACAGAATGACCCCCATTCATTAAGCCTAATAATTAGGAACAAGGAGGAAATGGAGAGGCACGACATTGTCTATAACATACGGATGATGACGCAAGAGATCCACTCTCTTGATCTTCATAAAAAAAAAANACCCCAAAGAAAATATAATAAAAAATATTAATTGAAATGTTTAAAATTCATCCCTAATAAGTCCTCATGAAAACATTAGATAATAAGAAATTAAAATAATAAAAAAGTTGATATGATTCAATCGAGTCCTTATTTGGCTATATTGGTTCTCTAAAATTTACGAGTTGAAGAAATATATCTAATAATAAACATTAAATTAAAAAAGAAAAAATGAGTTTTGACAAATTATGATAAATGAAAATTCTTCAAACTAGTCTAGATATTCATATCTTTCATTCGTGAAAAATGTCGACAAATAATTTTCTGAATAAAACGTATCATTTATTTTTAGAAATATAATTTTATCTAATGATAAAAACTGAAAGTGCACAAAAGGTCTTTAGTTCATACCCAATCAAATTTTGCAGCACACAAATTACCTATATTCTAAATTGAATAAAAAAATACATATATCTATTTTTCTTTCTTTCTTTTTTTTTTTTTACAAAAGTTTAAAAGCTTATTTTTCGATCTGAGCTAAAATTAACCTAACAATAACCGCCAAACCGATCATGCCGCACTAAAATAGATCACAAACACTGTTTTTCTCGGCACGATGTCAAAAATTAGGGGTCACACGAGTTAATCGGGTTATATTTTATATTGGGCATGCACTCATCAACAATGCAATTATTTTAACGAATTCCGAAGGAATGTAGGAATTATTTAAGGTGTTATTTGGGGAAATAATTATTATTTTATTCATGTTTACTCTCATTTCTGCCTTCTGGATAGGTAATCACTAAAATCAACACACACGCACATGGATATAAATAAATTAGTCATCTTCTGGGAGAGTATGGATTAGTTATACAGTCTGGAGAGATGCAATCTCTGTTTTGGAAAATGTTTTTGAAACTGCTAAAACAAGTAATATACATGTATGCATAAAAGAATAATTAATAATTAAAAAAATGATAAAATTATTTAAATTCAATATTTTATATCGTTCTTTAAAAAAATAATTTTAAAGTAGTTTTGAAAATATAATAAATTTAAAATGTGAAGCATGGTATTCTTCACCATATAGCATCAAACTAATGACTTTCTCACTAACAGACTCATTCTAGAGAAAACAAGAATGGTCAAAAATGGAAAAGTCAACAATAGAAGTAATATTATGGAACAGCAATGGTATCTGTGAAGACCTCAAGGAGAAGTTAGCGCCATGTCAGGTGATGGTAACTAGGCAATGACGTAATCAGCAGTAACAGTAACCGACATCTGAGAGCTCCACATTTGTACACAAGAGAGATGCGATGCATTCCATATACCAGCGGCAAAAGGGAGGGAATAGATGCGTCGAGGACACAACTTGCCGCCTAAGGCTTCCGACCTTGTGGAGCACGTTATCCCAGGATATAAATAAAAATACAGCTTATGTAGTTGCATAAGTTCGAATGTATTCAAAACCCCGTCAACTGTACAAGGAGAAATATGTAGGATTGTATATTAACCTGCATACATACGAAAATACAATAAAGGTGTATTTACGGACGATTCTGAGATCTACAGGCCATCTGTAGAAGTTACAGAGTCTCATGAGAAGACGGTAACTAAAAAACTTCCCCAGTATTGTTTGAAATTACATACAAAGAAAAGGTTATACCATAAAATATATATTAAATTTCAAGCGGTTGTATATTGTCAAGAATTTGGTTTCCCACATAACTTTTTTTATTATTAAACCGTTGCTGAAACAAAATTTGTTTTTCAACACAATGTATTTTTCATTAATTAAAGCTTAGCGCTTCCAGGATCCATAATCCCATCGTCAAAGGTAGTGCAATGAAAAAAACTTATGTTCTGTCCATCTCGAAGGTTGGTGGCTTACATACTTCTTATTTTTATTTCTTTCTTATTAAGATTAGGATCAAGTTATAGGGCGATCAACATCATGGTTATTACGCTCTGACTGTTGGAGTTTATCTAGGGTTAAATCTGTTATCCATTCTCTTAAATGTTTTCCGTTTTTTAGTGCTTGTTTACATTACGTTATATAGTACTTGGTGTGCAATAAGTTATATTCGAACACACAGACTTACACAAATATAGATACAAATGCATTTGTAAAAGCAGAAATATAAATTATATAACTTAAAAAGTAAATTAACAATTAAAGTTGAAACAATAGATAAACAATTTTAATATAGCAACAATATAATACAATTAGATTTATATAGTGAATACTACAATAAAACATAAAACAAACAACAACAACAAAATACAAAANATCTCAAATTTTAACTGCGAATTAAATAACAGACAATTGTTTCGAGTTTGGTAGTCTAATATTTAATTTGGAGCAACAAAACTCATCAGTATTATTTTTTTAGTTGTGATGTTTAATCCCACATTATTTTTTAACAATTAATGCAAAGGAATAGAATAAAAATCTAACTGTCCCAGCCAGGACTCGAACCTGGATCTCCTGTTATCCGGGCGGGCATGCTATCCATTGCACCATCGAGACTAGCCAGATAAGTTATTAAATTCCCTGCACTAGTACCGGGAGTCTAAGCCTCCGAGAAAGACGAATAATTCGTCTTATGCTCGAAAGAGCTGACATTGTCAAGCTTTTTATACAACTCTCGTTATTTACTATTTCTGATTATTTAATTTTTCGTTATTTACTTCAATTCTCGGAGGCTTAGACGCTTGGCACTAGTGCTGGCAATTTAATAACTTATATGGGTAGTATCGGTGGTGTAAATGGCTAACGCGCTTGCCCGGATAGCAGGAGATCAAGGTTCGAGCCCTGGCTGAGACAGATCGGTTTTTAATCTATTCCCTTGCATTAATTGTTTAAAATTATTGTGGGATTAAACACCACAACTAAAGAAATAATATTTATATAATATTTGGTATGTTTTTTTTTTGTTTTGGCACCCCACAAACGAATGTCAGTTGTTAATGAATGTTTATGCAGTATTGTCATGAATGTTTTAAATGTAGAACCAGTATAATTTAGAGATAACTACAAATAAGTAGATAATTTCTCATATCTAATTGTCATAAATGTTTGTAGACATTCCTGGCTTCTCATTAAGTCCGACCTCATTAAAATGGCAATAAAAATATTTTATAATGGGCAATAAAAATTCTTGGTTTCGTACAGCTGACAGAAAAAAGACAAGATAATTTATGCAGGAAGATTTACGGCCATTATGGCTGAGAATATTCAGTGCATTCTAATTAGGTGGAGACGACACAGACATTTTGTGAAGCTGCCATAGACTTGCTTGTAGTGAGTTTAAATACATAATTTGAATTCTAAAAGTCCATCACACAGTGCGTGAACTAAGCGCCATGAATTTCCCATGTCAAAAAAATATTTATAAAAATTATATTATTCGTATTTTTGTTCAAAATAAATTGCGTAAACGAAGCTGTTTGTATGTTAAATTCGATCATTTATACCACAAATGAGATTTATAAAACTCTAATTGTGTCAAATATATTAATTTTGTATCATGTATTGCGATTTATTTGATCAGACCAGTAAGATCAGATACTTTTTTTTACACAGAATGTAATTTACTCAAATGTATTAATACATTAGAAATATATCTAGTAAAGTTATTACTCTCATGTAAACATGCCTAGAGTACGCAGCCCCTGCGTGACGTGGGTGCACCCCACCCCCGCCCGTGCGTGGTATATGCCCGCCTGGAGAACCCCAATGAGCGGAGGCTGGAACTCCAAACTAGCTAGACCAGTCCAGCAGATCCCCCCCCCCCCCCCCCCCCCTAACGGTACCATGTGGGCGGATCCTAGTTATAATTAAATTAATAATTAAATATAGAAATACCATAGAAAATACTATTAACGTGAAAAGTCGTGACAGGAATTAGATCAGAGAAAATGATAATAACTTCCAAAAAGCTCTTATTTATATAATAGATACATAAATACTGAAAGAATATGAAGTAAGATGTACAATCAAACCCATTGCTAAAAGCAACTTCACATGCATTACTGAAAAAAAAAAATTCAAAATAACATTTTATCAATATAAATTTTATATTTTCGGCAAATAAAATTGGCATATGGTGCTTAAATTCTGAACATAAAATGTCACCGTCCATAAAAGTCATTAAATACTATAGACCACTCAAATTGACTTAATTGTTATTTAAATGAAATTGAATAAAAAATATGGGAGTAAAAAATAATTCTCAAAATAGTTTTACTTATTCAGAAAAAATTTATCTTTAGAAGTGAGGGGCTTAAGTGAAATCAGACATTCGATGACAAATTTTTCATAAGTTCCAGAGGATAATAATTTTTATTTAAACGCACTCTAACCAACAGTACAATATTTTTTTTTTTAAATGGACTTAAAAGCATTTAAATACTTTTATTATGGGTGGGGGTTAACCTTGATCCCATAATTTGCATAGGAAAATATCCAAGCTCTATCGACGTCATTTTCTTTCAGACGGCACGAAAAGTGATGCAAATTATGGAAAACAATTTTCTAAAAATTTTAAATATTAAAAATGGCATCATTAATCTAAAGCATTTGATTAAAAAAAACTTCTTATGTAAGGCTATGCAACTTGGAGCCTAACACAAAAAATTAAAAAAAATTTTATGTAAAACAAGAAAATTAGGTTATAGTTGGGCTTAGCTTAAAACGTAAATTATTGCAAAAAAAAACAAAAAAAACAATCTATCACTCAGTGAGTTGCAATCAATCAATTTGTAAACTAAACTAATTCACACAAAAGTTACGTAAAAAACAAACAAAAAAAAACAACTATTTTCCTACATATTAAACAATTTTGAGGAATTCGCTTGTTTGAGCAGCTGATACTTGAAGGACTTTTACTTTCAATACCCTTGTCCTTGTAGCCCGCCTTTTTTTTCCTTTTCACCTTATTTTCACAAATGAAGAATCCAAAAGAAAAATAATACAAACACGCACGCACACATACAATAAATAAATAATAAATTNTTTGTTCTCATGACATAAGCTGATATTGTCATTGTGTAAAATAGAAGAAAAAGGAGTGAGGAATTATCTCAAATTTTAACTGCGAATTAAATAACAGACAATTGTTTCGAGTTTGGTAGTCTAATATTTAATTTGGAGCAACAAAACTCATCAGTATTATTTTTTTAGTTGTGATGTTTAATCCCACATTATTTTTTAACAATTAATGCAAAGGAATAGAATAAAAATCTAACTGTCCCAGCCAGGACTCGAACCTGGATCTCCTGTTATCCGGGCGGGCATGCTATCCATTGCACCATCGAGACTAGCCAGATAAGTTATTAAATTCCCTGCACTAGTACCGGGAGTCTAAGCCTCCGAGAAAGACGAATAATTCGTCTTATGCTCGAAAGAGCTGACATTGTCAAGCTTTTTATACAACTCTCGTTATTTACTATTTCTGATTATTTAATTTTTCGTTATTTACTTCAATTCTCGGAGGCTTAGACGCTTGGCACTAGTGCTGGCAATTTAATAACTTATATGGGTAGTATCGGTGGTGTAAATGGCTAACGCGCTTGCCCGGATAGCAGGAGATCAAGGTTCGAGCCCTGGCTGAGACAGATCGGTTTTTAATCTATTCCCTTGCATTAATTGTTTAAAATTATTGTGGGATTAAACACCACAACTAAAGAAATAATATTTATATAATATTTGGTATGTTTTTTTTTTGTTTTGGCACCCCACAAACGAATGTCAGTTGTTAATGAATGTTTATGCAGTATTGTCATGAATGTTTTAAATGTAGAACCAGTATAATTTAGAGATAACTACAAATAAGTAGATAATTTCTCATATCTAATTGTCATAAATGTTTGTAGACATTCCTGGCTTCTCATTAAGTCCGACCTCATTAAAATGGCAATAAAAATATTTTATAATGGGCAATAAAAATTCTTGGTTTCGTACAGCTGACAGAAAAAAGACAAGATAATTTATGCAGGAAGATTTACGGCCATTATGGCTGAGAATATTCAGTGCATTCTAATTAGGTGGAGACGACACAGACATTTTGTGAAGCTGCCATAGACTTGCTTGTAGTGAGTTTAAATACATAATTTGAATTCTAAAAGTCCATCACACAGTGCGTGAACTAAGCGCCATGAATTTCCCATGTCAAAAAAATATTTATAAAAATTATATTATTCGTATTTTTGTTCAAAATAAATTGCGTAAACGAAGCTGTTTGTATGTTAAATTCGATCATTTATACCACAAATGAGATTTATAAAACTCTAATTGTGTCAAATATATTAATTTTGTATCATGTATTGCGATTTATTTGATCAGACCAGTAAGATCAGATACTTTTTTTTACACAGAATGTAATTTACTCAAATGTATTAATACATTAGAAATATATCTAGTAAAGTTATTACTCTCATGTAAACATGCCTAGAGTACGCAGCCCCTGCGTGACGTGGGTGCACCCCACCCCCGCCCGTGCGTGGTATATGCCCGCCTGGAGAACCCCAATGAGCGGAGGCTGGAACTCCAAACTAGCTAGACCAGTCCAGCAGATCCCCCCCCCCCCCCTCCCCTCTAACGGTACCATGTGGGCGGATCCTAGTTTATTATATTTCCTCTTGTGGCCCCATCAACGACCCTCCTGACTCCGTTTTGCTACTGCGCTTACTCCAACTTGACTAATCCTCAGAGAAGGAGTACTACACTGGGTTTTAACAAATCTTCCCTTTCATGGTCCTCTGAACGCGTTTTTGCAGATTTTCTGATTTATTTTTTTCAAGTTGTTTCTTTGACTGGAATTTTGAAATTAATCATTGACACTAATAAAGATATGCTTAACAATGCGGACGGATTGAAGACTTTACTTTATAAATATTAATTTAGTTTGGTTTATTATCACATAGAATAAAAAATCTATCTGTCCCAGCCAGGACTCGAACATGGATCTCCTGCTTGCCAGGCCGGTATGCTTCCATTACACCACCGGGACGTGCTAGATAACTTAAAACTTATAAATTAAATTCCCAACACACTAGCGAGTGTCTAACCCACGAGAAAGACGAATACATCGTCTTATGCTCGAAGGAGCTGACATTGTCTAGCTATTTATCGACTCTTCATTATTTACTTTTTACTTTCATTTATAAATATTAATTTAGTTGCAGTTTATTATCCCAAGTAAATTTTAAACAGCCATGACTCAAACTGGGACAGATAGATTTTTTATTCTATTCCCTCGCATTAATTGTTTGAAAACTTTACATTTCTTCTTCTAGAGTCCTAAATTTTAAAAATAAGGAAACAAAACTTGGCATTTGGATTATTTCCGAAATTGGCCTTAAATCGGTCGAGGAGATGGGGTTAGAGATATACTTATTAAACTTGTATTATCCTCACTGCTACGTCAATCTATATATAAAAATATGTAGAACATAATAGAAGCCATATATAATTTCATTTTCTATTCTGTACATTTTTAAGGATAAACACTGTCAATTGCTTACAAACTCTTTTTGAGCGGGGAAATTCAGCCATGGAGGTGGTGCATGGTTGATAGGCTGTGTCAAATCTCTAAGACTAACTGTTTTTAGTTTTCCACAACGAAATATCACATGTCACATATCAAAAACGAAAGACTGATCTCGTTGATAATGGTTTCAAATCGTTCGAGGGTGAGATGGATAATAAGTTCGTCTTTATATTAGCTTTAAGAAAAAAAAATTATTAAACATTTAATGTGAGGGAATGTAATAAAAAATCGATCTGTCCTAGGCAGGACTCGAACCTGAATCTTCTGTTTTTTTTTTAAATTCTATTCCCTCACATTAATTGTCTAAAATTTACGTGGGATAATATANATTTTAAAAAATATTTATATTTGGGCATCGTTATGAATAGTTTTAAACTGATTTGTTTCTGGATGAAATCGAATGTGTCGGAGAGGGTGTTTCCAAAGAGAGACGATATTTTGGATATTCTTCAGAAATAGTATATGAAACAGAGTAGAAGAAAATTTAATTCTTTATATTTTATAATAGTTTTACAGAAGGTGCACTATATGGATGTTATTTAAAAATTAACTTGGCTGGTGGGGCTCTCCCTCCCCCCACTTTCTACTCCAAATTTACCTAATATCATCCTCAGGGACAATAGTTGATACCTCCATTCTTTATTTGAGGATATTTCAGTAGTTTCTTCACATTTGTATTCCGCTTATTGAAAAATGGCAAATCTGCTTAATCCAAAGAGCAACTTTCGTGCTTTAATGAATTAGTTTATATATTATTAGCAAATTTAAACTAGGAGTGGAGATGTACATGACATGGGAAATTCATGGCGCTTAGTTCACGCACTGTGTGATGGACTTTTAGAATTCAAATTATGTATTTAAACTCACTACAACCAAGTCTATGGCAGCTTCACAAAATGTCTGTGTCGTCTCCACCTAATTAGAATGCACTGAATATTCTGGTATTTAATCCCAAGTTAATTTTAACAATTTTTAGTGCAAGGAAACAGAATAAAAAAATCTAACTGTTCCAGCCAGGACAACTTTGTGTCCTGGCTGGGAGAGTTAAATTTTTATTCTGTTCCCTTGCACTAAAAATTGCATATAATTTTAATAATTACATTTTACTAATAAAACATCTTGAAATTTCTTGGAATAGTATATAAAAACGAAAAAAATAAATACGTATGTAGAAAAAAAAAATTTAGGCCAGTTTTAGTCGTAGAGGAGGACAGTAAGGATTGGAGTCAGACGACAGGGATTGAGCATATGGACCAGAGTGCATATACATATTCTTTCTATAAGAATGCATAGTGGATGGAGATGAGTTCTTGGACATACTATTCGGCTATTAAAATCTATATGGAAGGAGGAGATGATAACTCTATAAGGAGTTCTGCAAATATTCTTACACTTTGAAAGGATCATAAAGGTCATAATAGTGCATTGTATTTTTTTTTTTTTTAATTAAAACAGTTTCTAAAAACGTGATAAGACCATGAAATGTGATATCAATAATTTACCAGCATTTATTATTTTTAATTTAATTTAGAAAATATCATTTTTTCATAATATTACAGTTAAAAATTTTTTTTAAAGACATAAAAGGAAAAAAAAGTTTTTTGTTTTTTTGGGACTGCAGCGGAGTTACTTTTAATAATGTCGGAGAAAAAAGTCGACTTTGTTCTTTCTTAAGTCTTTATTAGTTAAGCAGCATTGGGTATCAATTGGCCATATATATTCGTCCATACGCCCTTCGTATGTGTACATCGTAGTCAAGGATAACTCTGATGATAGGATCATATATCACGAAATCTGCTAAGCTGAACCTAGACTAGAGAAAATGCGAAGTTGACTTTTTTCTTTTCGCCCTATATATTCCATATTTTGATTTCCCTCATTACTTTGTTAGAAATTTTAGAAGAGTTATTTATATTTTTATTTTACTATATTTTTGTTTCATTATTCTTATTATTTTTTTTTTTTTAGAACTTGATGCAATTATATAATTTTGATAGAAATAATGAGGCATGAGACAATAAAAGAAGAGGTGAGTAATGTACTTTGACATGTCGACATGCAATATTGCATGTTCGGGGTATTATTAAGTCTAACGACTGGTTTATGCTCAAAATATAGTTGAACTTTGGAGAATTAAATATTCAACAACAGCAAGTAAAGCACCCTCATGTAAGTTTAAGTAAGTACTTAGGAAGCACTTAAGGAATACGCGGACTAAGCTAATTTATCTTTGACTCAATTATTAAATTTAAATTAAAAGTTCCGCTATTTGTCACTCGTTGTGAAAAAAATTAGTAATTAAAAAAAAGAAAAAGAGTATTGTACCATTTTATGCTTACGAGGGAAGAGTTCTTCAATTCAAGCACTGAAAAAGTAAAATAAATTTACTGTAAAATATGTATTTTTTAAAACAAAGTCTAAGCGCTTTCCAGATAAACATTTTTTAATCTAAGAGCAGTCTTAGGGGCACCGTTCGTAGTTCAAGGGATGGGGTGGCAACCTGGAGATAGCCCCCCCCTCCAATGACCCTAAGTGGTTGCAAGGGAGGCTAACACAGCAAAAAAAAAACAAGATTTAACATTGATTGCCTTATCAAAGTGTAATTACATAAAATTAATTTCCCAAATTGATATCTATTCCCTTATTAATATCATTTCATAAAAGGAATCTATTGGAAATGTTCCAGATTCCTAACCGTGCGGTTAGTCAATTTCTTAATTTTACTNAATATTTTATATCCCATTATTAATTATATTTATAAATTAACAAAGTTTTATTTAACATAATATTTAAGTAATTACGAACTAAAAACACATGTAATATCTCATTATTAAAATCTACAATACTTTATTCAGATATAATAATTATGTTTAAACCTAAATCGTATAAACAAAATAATAATTCCAAAATACATTTAAAGATAAATAACCTTCCTAATACTTATTAATCAAATAAGTTTAACTTGAATTATACTTACTATTGTTATAGTAAGTATACTTACTTAAACATAAAGCCATTTTCCCGAGACATATTTCCTGCATGCTTTGCAGGTTATCAATCATTACAATAACTTTCCTCTTTGATATTGTTGTTAGCTGTGTTGTATATAAGCATTTACTTATTTTAAAAGTATTTCAAATTTAATTGTGTTTTTCACAATTGCTGTGGTACAGAGATTGTATTTAGTGTGAGAGTATAAATGTAAACATTGTTAGTATGAGTTATTTTGCCTCCTGAAAATGAGTTTATAACTTCAAGAAAAAGCATGTATACTATTTTCTTAATTTCCCCTTTTATTATTTAAATTATTCCTTTTTTATTATTATATTGGAAACATTTTATTTATTTATTGCAGTTAAACCATTTGTTTTGTTAACAGTACATTAATTAAACTACTTCACCTAAATTCCCCTGCAGTACCATGCTTGCCTACAATATTCTACTGAATTTTCCCAATTTGACTTATTTAAATACTTTAAAAGTTTCTTTCTTAGTGAGAATATTTATGCTGAAATATAGTTTCATGAATTCAGAGAGAACAGGATATATAGCTGAGATATGCAATGTGCCTTCCCTTTTCTTTAAGTGACAAAGAGAACAATAATCTTTATTTCAACAGTAAAAACCCCCCTCTATAGCTTTTATTTTCATCTTAAATGAATTAAAAAATTACAGAATTTAGAAGATACATAAATTAAGGGTCATATAGAAAANTTATCGCCATTCTCAAATTTAAATTGTTTTAAATTAAAACTGGAATTGTACCAATGGGTAATTGTTATTTAATTTAAAAATAGAACTATTTAGCAACATAACCTCTTGGTTTTTTTAAATTTTATTCGAGATTTTAGGCCCAACTTTAACTAATAGCTAACTATTCCTGATTTAAAATACCCGTGAATGTTGAGTTATGTGACTGTCCAAGTCTTCATCAATCAAAATATTATAAAAATTTGGTGAAATTGTTCATATTTCTTTCGTATTGTACCAACTGATTTGCTATTCAAGTTGGTAAAGTGACGCAACTTTTGACAATTGAAACGGTTCATCACCGATTTTACATTGGAGAAGCTAAAAATAGGGTCCATTAAAAATTATAACCTCCGTATAATTATAAACCTCCCCTCCCTCATTCGAAGAGGTTCGATGGGACGAATAAAAAAATAAAAATAAAAAAAATTGCGGTGGGTTGTAATTTTTGTCTAATCAGTTACAATGCTCTTCACCTAAAAATGTTATGAACATTATAAGCAATTGAATGACTGCTTACAGGTTTTCTTAAAAAGTGACACCAACATTTATCTAATAGTGTGATGTAGAGCTACAGAGAGTATAGAGCATAAAAGTTAGAGAATCAGATAGATGAAGAATTAGAGGGCCTAGACTGCTAGGGATAATTAGTGTAGGGTACAGCCACAGATCGTATAGAGTACAAGAGTTAGAGAGTCAGACAGATAAAGAATTAGGGGCCTAGATTGAGTTAGGGATAACTAGTGTGAGGTAGAGCTACAGAGGGTATAGAGCATAGGAGAATGTAATAGATAAATGATTAGTAGGTTATATTGCCAGAGAGCTAGGTATAACTAGTGTGAGGTACAGAGGGTATAGAGCATGGCAATTAGAGGGTCAGGCAGATAAAGAATTAGAGGCCTAGGTTGCTATATAGTTAGAGATAGCTAGTGTGAGGTATAGAGCATAAGACTTAGAGAATGAGATAGATGAGGAATTGGTGCTAGACATAAATAAGAAGTTATCAGGCGACAGGAGGTCTACGATTGATGAATGGGAAACACTGACGAACAACAGTAAAATTCAGTCCATTGTGCCCTCTGTCGAGACACTCACAGTCTTCTTGCTCTGGTGTAATGACATTTACAAAATCCGTCTCAGGTTCAGCTTACAAAACTGGTTTTCGAATTGTGGGGATTAACACGCGTTTCCAATGAGAAAGCTGCGTGGGGGTATGGCTTGCTTGCCAAATAAGTTGTTTAGGCTCGGTCTGATCGCACATTTATCTTATGTCACATTACTTATGTACAATCACAGTTATTAACTGATTTTTTGAAATATATGTGAGCTAATAAATGTCATCATAGCGTCTTTCAGAACACTTGCGTGGTAATACATCCTGTTTAAGATGTAAGAATGTTCTCATTTTACGGTAACAATTTTATTAAAATAAGCTGTCATGAGTTTTTTTTTTAAATTTTCAATCTTTGATTAAACATTTTTCTAATTTTAGTTTATTTTATATGAATATATACTATTTTAATCAGTATAAAAATATAATCAAAACAAAAGTACCTCTCGACAATTTGAATTTTTACGCTTCCAGTCGCTTGGAATCCAAAAATTGTAAAATTACTAATTTCTAGTATAAAATTACTAATGTCTGTTCGCTGTAACAGGTCTCCTTAGAAACATGAAGCGATTTCAATGAAATTTAAAATTTATGTTTTATCCATTCTGACATTTGTGCCTGATTTCATATAAGCGCTTGACTTGGAAAAATAAATTGTTATCTGTTTACCACCGAATTGATTTTTATGAATTTTATAAATATTCAGCTTGGGGTTTCTTCTGCTCTTACTAAATACCCAACTTCATATAAGCTTAATTATTCGATTGTGAGGATTAACCGTCAATAGCTAAGCGATACGGTTACACCTACTCACTTAAGTTTATGGATATTTTTTTTTATTGTGGTATTTTATCCCACATAAATTTTAAACGATTAAATGCAAGGGAATAGAGTAAAAATCTAACTGTACCAGCCAGGGCTCGAACCGGTTGGTAAATGGTTAACAAACTTGCGTTATTAAATTAATAACTTATCTGGCTAGTCTCGGTGGCGTAAATGGATAACGCACTTACCCGGATAGCAGTAGATAGGTTCGAGCCCTGGCTGAGAAAGTTAGATTTTTTATTCTATTCCCTTGCATTTAATCGTCTACTCATTCAAGGTATTTTCTTCCAGATATAAAATTTTTATTTTTGGGGGTTCGTTTCACAAATGCACAATTTAAAAAGTGTTTATATAAATAAATTTAACCTTTACTGGTATAATATATAATCATGAATTAAAATTGGACAAAGAAAACAGAGATGTAGAAGTACAATAGTAGAAGAACAATGTCGACAAGGAAAGGTAATTGCCTTTAGCTATGGTTCATTTAAATATGTCTCACATTTATAGGTTACAGTGAGAGATTTTAGAAAAGCCTAGTTCAATTAAGATAAAATGCATAATAATTTACACAAGAAGGATTTGATCGAAATTAGGAAAATTTTTGAATATTAGAAAAAAAAAAAGGAAGAAAACAGTATTCATTTTCTAATGATCTGAAAAAGTAGTCTTAGCATTATGTTTACTAGTGGAAGACAAATTTCAGCCATAAGAAATTAAATAATTTAAAAATTTGGGAACTAGCTAGATCATGAGAAAATAACAAAAACATAAATAAAACTTGAAAGGCATAAAAGGAGTAATCCAATTTTAAATAACTGAAAAATTTGGGATGATAAAATATACAGATTAAAGAAAAGTTTAAAAAACAAAACATGCAAACGATAATGAATTAATGATTAGGTGGGATGTAAAATCACTGTACACCTTTATACTCCAATCCCTACCTCCATGAGCCTAAGTGGTTGAAAGGGGGGTTAAAAAAAAATTGTATAGTTAATGGATACCATCGATTGAGGGAGTGTGGGAAGGGTGGGCTGAGGGGTGGGTCAAGAGAAAGAAAAAAATTAAATTATCATTATTATTACTGTTTTTATTAGCGCTAAGACATAATTTATGAAACAAAATATATATTAAATGAAATTTCCAAAAATTTACATTTTATAATTATTTCAGGTAAAACATATGAAGGGAGATGTTTTATGAACATACAGAGAGGGGGGGGGGGGTTATTTTCCTCCTTTACGATCTTAAATTCAACAGTTCAATGTTTTTCCGGCTTGCGAGACAAGAGAAACAAAAGAAAATGATTAATTAACTATAAAAATACATGGGAAATCTGTTTTCTTCTCTCTCTCTCTCTCTCTTTCTCTCTCATTCTCTCTCTCTCTCTATCTCTCTCTCTCTCTCTCTCTCTCTCTCTCTAACTTTGTATGACATTTATGAATTACTCATTTATCTCAACTAATTTATCAATCTATTATTTAAGAACTCTCATACCTTATATTCTCCGTCTTCATTGGTTTCTGTACACCATCTCCGGTGTATATAAGACGGAGAATATAAGGTATGAGAGTTCTATATTCATTGGTGGTAGAAATAATAATAACCCTTTATATTATTTAAGATTTCATTTTTTCTCGTCAGTTTCTCCATTCGTTTCTATACACTCGATGGTCGGTATTGTAATTCATAAACAACAATAGAGAGTAAGAATATTTAAACAATGGAAACGACGAATCACAAGCTTACTTAAAGAATTGTAATCCCTTTTGTTAATTTCATTAACCCTTAAATATATTATAGTCAATCTGTTAATACTTCTCTACTTATACATTCAATAAGATTAACCAGCTGACACTTAACGAGATTAAATTTGGACATTCCAGACATATTAAGTTAGTAAATAAACATTAATCTTTATTTTAATATAATAAGCTATAATAAAATAAAATACAATAAAAAATTAATATGAACGAAATTAAGTTTTACAAAAATATCGGCTCAACTCATGGGCGGAAACCAGAAGATTGATCATCATTAAGATTGTGTCTAAAGCAAAAATCAAATTATTTGAAACTGATTTGTAAATTAGAATTTTTTTTTCGCTAACGTTTTGGCTTAAATTTCAGGCCTTCATCTCATGGTCATGGATAGAGAGACTCCTGCTCTACGGTAACTCAATCATGACTGTATCTATTGATACCTGTCACAGATTTGATATCTAGTCTTAAGTGTGACATTTTTTTCATAATCTCACAAATAAATAAGTCAAGGAATGTTTTTTGAATATGTTAATGATGTTGTTTAAATTGGATTTGGAGTTAAACTACCAGTCATTATTTAGTTAACTAAAATTTAGGCCGATACGTTGGCAAAAATAATAATATTTATATTTTAGAAATCAGTTAAAAATTTTCATTTCCCAAACCTCTTCCTATTTTATTTTAGTTGCTCCATCTAAGTCAATGTGGAATTAAAAAAAAATATAGTAATTCAAAATATATGGATTAAAAAAAAATAAAGAAAATAAGTTAAGAAAGAACTGCGTAAACTAAGCAGATTTCCCATATTTTATAAAGATAGACACAATTGAGAGTAAATGTCCAATTATATATTGTAAGCGTAAAATAAATCAAGACTAAACGTGGCCAAAAATGTATTCATTCAACAGTTTACAATTGAAAGCTTAAATACCGAATTTCGCCCGAAAAAAGAAATAGAGCTAACCACTCAAAATTCGAATTCCAGGACAACGATCCCCCCCCCCCCTATAAAGAAAAAAAAACCTCTGCAGATAACAGGACGGAGTGCAAGATAGATTTTAGCGTCGACGAAGAGGTATTGAGGGTACAGTTATCTGTATGGGCTCGAGCCTTTACAACTCCCTGGCCCGCTGTTAAACAATGCATGCTTCCCCCACCCCGACCACCTCCGCCCCCACCCTCATTGCTTTGTAGCAACCCAATCAAACAGAGTTTAGTCAGTCATTAATGAATACTCATTCCCTTTAATACCAGCTCAATTCACTAAGACTTAAAGGACTCTTCAATCGCCTTTGAGTCTTCATCGCAGCCACCGAGTGAATGGCCTTCAATTGAAGTCCCTCCTCCAGCGTAATCTCAGCGAATTTCTATCAGCATGCTATCAGTAATAATATAATTTCTTCAACTATTTTTTCACAACTTTATTTCATTTCTGATAACATAAAAACATTTTGTAATTCGATTACAATGCACTAAAAAAAAAAAATTACAACAGCAAGAGAAGAGAATGCGACCGACCAATGATACCACTCTCAACTTACAACTATTTTAGTTATACTAGATGTTATTGTAAAATATCTAAAATTATGAAAGTATCGAACTGATATTATAATTATTTATTACTATTAATTTTCATTACATTTACTCTATTGCTATAAATTCATTGCTAAAGTATGTAATGACTACAATTTCTCAGAAATAATAAAATAGATAACTCCTTATCTGCTAGGAATTTTTTATCATAAATATAATAGCGGGGGTATTAATTATTTTCATTGTTGCTAAACAACAAATCTCCACTAACGAGTTCAAATAGTCACCAGCACAAACCTCTCATCTGTTGGCCTTTAGAAAGAACGACGCCTATAATTCAACAGTTGGTTGACGACGTCACTGTCAAGCGATTTAATCCTGCCCCCTCCCCCTTTGGAATGTCTTGTCACTAAGGGTTGAAAAATGAAAAAAAAAAAAAAGTCAACTGGGCTACATCATATTCAAGCCAAGAGATTATTCCCGTTTTCCTACCAAGAAAACCTGAAAAATCCAATTTAGCAGAAACTGAGAAAACTCTGCATTATAAATGACTTTTCCATGTCATTTTAAATCCTACTCATAATGATCGGTTTGGCTCAATAAGGAATTCAGTCATTCCTTCTGAAAAAAAAAATTAAATTATAGAGTGTTATATTAGAAATTAAGATTAAGGTGCCCATTTAAAATTACACAAATCAGCTGTGAAACTCTTGAAATATTTTTATCAATAAACAAATCCAGGTAAAGTGTCATTGATTTAAATTAAACAATATTTCACTGTAGCGAAATGTTTATTTTTCACTTGCTCTTGACACTTCAAGTAATCCCCTACTCCAATTGGTCGGTTTTTAATTAACAACGAATACATACAAAACGTCTTGCATTTAATATACATAAGCAAAAGTTCATAATTTAAACTAAAAGCTATGTCTGTATCTTGGCACACTCACACATATAGGTATAAATAAATTTTAATGGATTCATTATTTGGTGTCCAGTAGGATCGAATTCATTTTCTGTTTGGCCAATAAACAAGCACTTTCATATCTAGTATAAATATTTTATTTGGTTGAGGTATTTTATCCCACTTAAATTTTAAACAATTAATGAGAGGGAATAGAATAAAAAATCTATCTGTGAGAGTGAATTGAATGAGATAACTAGCGCCTCCTGGTAGCATAACTGGTAAATGCACCGGCCTGGATAGCAGGTGATCCAGGTTCGATTCCTGGCTGGGACAGATAGATTTATTATTCTATTCCCTCTCATTAATTGTTTTCGTATCTAGTTTGTAGGGTTGGAGAAAATGCCAAAATAGTTTTTTTTTAAATCCATCAAGAGAACATTTCAATAGATTTCTTCAGAATTCGCTAATGTCAAAGAGGCATTCAGGCCTCTTTCTAGAAGTGCTATATTTTTGAGAGAGTGAGAGATATAATAAATTGTTACTTTTCTAAGTAAAAATTTATTATCTCTCCCTCTCTCTATCACTCTCTCAAAATGGCACTTCAAGAAATAAATTTACAAAACTTTGATTAGCATCATCACTGGGGATTGATGCACATCTGAAGAAATACTGTGAAAATCGCTTCATTTGAAGGATCTAAATACGTAGTATAATTTTCTCGATGACCTCCCATAAATTCTGTAATCATAAAATATTTTAGAATAATTTGCCACAAAAATAAATGCGTGGTACATAACACTATATACACACATATATATATACATCTATATAATTGTGTGTGTGTGTGTGTGTGTGTGTGTGTGTGTGTGTGTGTGTGTATGTTAGTTTCCCCTCTTTAGTTCGTAATTTTTAAAATAAGGAAGCGATTTAGTATTTAAATAATGATCAACTTTGAGCAGTTGATGACTCTCGAATAATTGAATCCATAATCGGTATCCAATTGGTCGAGAAGCAGAGGGCTTAGTTGGAGGTTAAATAAGTTAAATTAGGTTATTCGAATCCTTTAAGCATATTTCCTCTTAAAGCCAGTTAATGGATATTTTGTGTTCGTGTGTCTGTGTGTGTGTGTGTGTTTGTGTGTATTAAGTACGTGTGCATGCGCAAATTTCGTTGTGTTTTTACAATAAACGTACTCGATTTAATAAATTTTAAAGTGATTATTAACTTCATTATTTGGATTCTCTAAATGGTAGTAGTTATTTATTTTTATTTATTTTTTATGTGTTAGCCTNTTTATTATTTAATTTATTATAAAATAGAGGATGATCAAAATGTAGTTTTTAAAAAAATATGACTTTTTAATGAGTTTTTTTAACTTACTAATGGACTGAGTTTGTATCGTACTTGATCTGAAAGTTATTCCTTGCAAAGTTGTTGTCTAGAGCTGTCATACACACAGAGGGACTAAATCGATGAATAAAATATTTGGTTCTTCCAATGGTCTATCAAAAGTTTTTGTTGTGAAATTCAGTTGAACCATATTGGATTAATGTATGTATATAAAATCAAATCCTGTACAGGATAATAAAATGAAAAGCCAAGGCTAAAAATAAATGAAATGAATCGGGGGAAGAGAGGGAGAGAGAAGGGGGAGCGGGCTCACGAGAGAGAGAGAGAGAGAGAGCGAAAGAGAGGCGGTAGGGGGAGAGAGAGAGAGAGAGAGAGAGTGAGAGAGAGTGGTGGTAGGAGAAGAGAGAGCAAGAGAGAGAAAGTGATGGTAGGAGAGAGAGGGGGAGAGAGAGAGAGTGAGGGGGGAGAGAGAGAGAGAGAGAGAGAGAGAGAGAGAGAGAGAGAGAGAGAGAGCACTAATCAATTCCTCCTACATGGAGGGCGAGGGGTGGAGAGAGGGTGGCTGAATTATCACCAGGGTTAACTTTATATTGGGGACGTACTAACTGCGCCCTCTTAGTCAATACCACGGCCTGACAGAATATCACTATTTGTACACTTTAATCCCTAATTTCATACTGACCAGCCCTTAATTATTATATCTCCCACAACTAATAAATAATAAATAACCATAAATAATTTTAATTTCCATAACAAGATATTATTATATATTTTCTAAATATCATTAATTAATTAAATATCATTATATTATGAAAATAGCGGTGTTTAATATTATAGTTTAACATATTTTTTTCTAAAAGATACTATAAACTATTTTTTGCTCATCATATTTAATAATTAAAGTCTGTTAGTAATAAGATTTTTTAAATTAATTTCATTGCAAGAAATATTAGCAAATAATGAGGAGAGATGGTGTCCCTCACTTTCTCATCCGACTTCAATCAAAATTTAAATCATTATAAGAGTTTGTACAAAACAGCAAACATACCGAATTTGGTATACATATTTTAGAAAAAGCAGTACCACCCAACAATTTAATTACTTTCTGAAATATTTCCTTAGAAGGAATTTTAGCTAAAATGTACAAAAAATACACAATTTTATTCTGCATCCATTAAGACTTATACATTTTTTTTCGTATTTGCAATACTGACGAAGATATAGGTAACTCTTCAATTTGGTCTGTCATTAACTGCCACTAAAGTCCCCCACCAACTTAATCGTTCAAGCCATCATCCAAGGGTTAGTAAAAATGAAATTAGGAAATAAATTTATTAATTTTAACAAAAATCACTTTTTACAACTTCCAATTAAAAAAAAAAATGCATTGAATAGTATATTTAACAATATTGGAGAGTTGAGAGCTCCCTCCATATACTAATTATTTATATACTGTTTAACGCCGAATTCCAGATTAAATTTTATCCCATACACAGACACACACAAAATGAAAGACTCTCGAAAATTGCAGAAATATTACGAAATCTCTTTTTCGGAAAAACCTAAATTATTACAAATGGTGAGTTTATTTTTGACTGTAGATATTATTATTAGTTGTTTTTTTTTGGGGGGGGGGGGTTAGGTCAAGGTAAATACAAAAATTTTAAAAATGAGTATTTTTTAAATTATCTTCCAACGTTTCGGCTTACATTGCGAAAATGGGATCTTAGTGACACAACGTCCCCTCTCGCCGTCATGATAGGTAGGTGTGGTTTATTATATTTTTTTAGCAGTTTGTTCTTTGTATTTTTAATTTTTCTACATAGTTCTACATACTTTTGATATCACATTACATTTAGTTATGGCAATTCTATATACAAATATTGTAAATCATTTAATTTTTTTGGTTTTTATTTTTTATTCTTATGACATGGTATTTCAACAGCTCAGAAGAAGGCTTACAATGTAATCGGAAACGTTAGCAGATAATTTAAAAAATAATCATTTTTTTAAATTTGTATTTTTTTAGATCGACCTTGACCGAACCCCAACCAAAAAAACCTCTAATAATTAAATTATTACATTTCCTGAGTCACTCACTAATATAAGTTAGGAGGTGCGCTAATGAATCAGCTTATTTTCTTAAATCATTTCATTCACCCCGAGCCTCTGTGAGCGAGTAAGCAGGCGGTAACATTCTCCTCAAAGAGATTGCAAAATCGCGGCCGTTAAAAAAGAAACGGAGGGGGAGAGACATCAAAGGGCGTTAATGAGAGAGGAGGGAGGGGACAAAAACAGATTTTGTAGGGCAATTTCAGGTATTTAGAGAAAAAATATCACTTTTCCTCCCTTATCTAGACCTTTGCTTTAAATAAAAGTTATATAAAGGTTCTCTCAGAGAAGATTCAGACATTTTTCTTAAGGGAGCACTGATTAGTCTCGGCGAGTCCCACAAGGCCTCATATTTACAAATATATTGCTTATTTTCACTCGTCCTATAGCCATTAGGAATGTTAATCCTGCGAAAAATGGTGATGTGGAAAGTCAACGAAATTGCTTAGAAACGCAAAAAAAAACATTGCGCGGTGAGAGAATGAAAGCCAACTCACACACATAGGATATAATTTATTATGGACCAGCCGCTTTCGGAAGCTACAGTTTCCATCATCTGATGGAGCATATATTAGCTGCCAGCAGATACACCGGGCAGTTAAGGAAGGGGGTATAGAGAGAGAGAGGCCAAAATTTACTATCACAAAAGATGCCTTGTCACTAGAGTTGCGAAAAAGTACGTATAACGTAATGGTAAAATATATTTTATGAAATTTATGTTCTACAATACTCTTACGAAAAATGCTTACTAAGGAAGACAAGCATGGCTGAAAGTTTTCCCCCACTCCTTCCCGGCCTGTATAGTCAGGTTTAGCTTTCTGTCCTTTTTACTCTCATTCTATCCGACTCCCCCCCCCCCCCC
>KZ807473.1:22549-35987 GCA_000696205.2 Oncopeltus fasciatus | reverse complement strand
GTTCAAATGGAGTCCAAAATTTAATATATATATAATAGTATCTTATTTGGTTATATAGGAACATGCAATATCTTTATAAATTTGTCAAGTGCAGAATGATTCCAAACGATTGTAAGGAAAATATATCAATGTTATATTTTAAAACACAATTTAGATAAGAGATAGATTAAGAAAAATAATTTTTAATATCTTCATTTAATTTAAGCATAAAACATCTTAATACGATGGGCCAGATTGAGTTTTTGTTTTCACGTCATAATTAAAAAATTAAAATGCTCACATAAGTACCTCTGTTCAAATACATATGCTCTCCTGTCACAAATATATTTGTTAGGTAAATAATCTAAAAGGTTATTTTCACTACCAATGAATATAGAACTATCATACCTTCTATTATCTGTCTTCATTTGTTTCTGCAAACCATCTTCTGTTGGCGAGCGCTTTCGGACATTGTCCATCCTCGTGGCCGAATACATGTGTTCACTGTCACTGTCTGTATTCAAATTATACAGATCTACATATATCATAGATATAATATATTCATATAATACAGACAGTGACAGTGAACACATGTATTCGGCCAGAAGATGGACAATGTCCGAAAGCTCTCGCCAACAGAAGATGGTTTGCAGAAACCAATGAAGACGGATAATAGAAAGAATGCTAACATATTTGTTGTTCAGTAGTAACATATAGTTCAAATGGAGAGTTTTAAACAGTAGAGATTATTAGTAGATTTTTTTTAACTTTGGCTTCAAAGCCCAACTAAAAAACATCTACTAGTAACATATTCTCTCCTTATGTGTTTATCTTTGAATGTCATTTTCACTATTCATTGTAATCAAATTATAATTTTTTTTTTTTAACAGATGTAATGAGTAAATAAAGGTTTAAAAAAAATTAACATATAGTAATTTTAAATTTAACAATGTACTTTAATGATTTTAAAATATGAAGATATAGATAAATTTAAAAGCCAGTGTTTCATATTTTGGATCAAAACAAATCATCAGTAATGTTAATTTAACTAAGGAACAAAAGAACCATATTGGAAAGCAAAACCGGCTTTGCTAAGAGAAATGGCGCAGATTCTGAAATAATCCAAGGGTTATAATAAACAAAAGACTTAAGAGGAACGTTATGTACGTAACAGGAATGGTGTATTGAGTAATAAACACAGAAAAGATGAGGAAACATATAAAGTAAGTCAATTTAGACAAATAACCGATAGTTCTAAGAAGAATATTGCAATACATTTCTCATTCTGTTTTCAATACATTAGCATATTTCTATGAATATTCATATAATAATATATGCATTTACTTTATGAATGTTTTAAAATGAAAACTGGTAATTTAAACATTTCCATTTCAGTTAAGTTCAACATGCTTGCCGGGCGATATACTAGTTATTCATATAGTACCCATCAAGCCACAAAGAAACAAAATATAAAACATAATTTTCTTTTAGCCGAACATATTTTCTTTTGTTTTATGGAGAGTGTTTCAATCTCAGAATTAATTCACCCAATGAATTTATCTTTGTTAAGACCTGTATAAACAAGACTATATATTTCTTCACTACTGAGCTTACAATATTATTTACATTTTACAGTAGGCAAGTAGTCAAATTTATATATTTTGACCATTTGACAATACTTGAATATAAAAACTCAAAATAGAAAAAATTAGTTTTGTAAACACACACCACATAGTGAATTTAATTAAACGCATTGAATATTTATACCTCTCTACAGTAACTGTAAGTAAGATTGGGACTCATTCTTATTCGCAGATGGCTGAACATAAAATGTTAATTTTTTTCTTTTAAATGTTAATTGGAAGTACGCTTGGATGTTAACTTTAAATATTTATTAATTTTTTTTTCTGTATCCATCATTTACAGTCCTTACAAGTGTGAATGAAACCCATAAAGATTTAGAAATATAACTGATTAAATTATAAGCCCATTTCACATTACGAGAGATAATAAAAAAAAAAGTATTTTAAGCCGGTCTTCAATTTTAAGACTTGAAGTTCCTGAAGTCCTCAAGAAAGCTACATTAACTTGCTATTATGTATGAGCGTTATAAACAGAGAGATTGGTAGTTACAGAGAGAGAGAAGTAGTAAAAAGGGGGGGGGGTATTTACATAAAGGCAAGACACACTAAATTCCACACAACAAATTTTACTTAGAAGACTAAAGGGCACACTTAAAGTAAGTGGGAATATTACATTTTATCTCGGCATTAAAAATAGGCCTCTCTCTCTTTACTCCTGGAGCTGGGCGAACGGCTTTAAGGAGGTTAAATTTGTTGTGTCTAGCGAGGAAAATAACTTGACGCCAGAGGATCGTCACCCCTTTGTCCTGTCTCTCTTACTCCTTAATTTTTTTTTTTTTTTTAATTTACAAGACAAACATATAATCTGTCACAAAAGAGACTTAAATTCTAAAGGAGGAACTAATACATCTGACAGGAACAATACATTTATATATTTATATTAATAAAAAGTCCTTAAGGGCCAATGTAAACTTAGCATAATTCCCATATTTCATTAGAAATAAGAAAAAATAAAAATAACACACAAACACGTAGGCTCACATACACACACATAAGTAAGATTTATAAAGACCATTAAAATTTTTCTAAAGATGTGCCTGACGTAATAAATTCATTATAAGGGGTTAAATGACGCCATATTTTCGACGAAACTCTCTCAACCCACCCATAATTAATGATATTACTTTTACTTGACGCCTGATTATCAACCCATCATTAAATCAATTTCGCATGGACAAAAAAAAAAAAAAAAAAAAAAAAATGTCGGTTCGCTATTTATGCTACTTTTTGCTGAAATCGATCTAAGATGACGGAGAGTTCAAATGGAGTCCAAAATTTAAAATCTCAATATCATTATGATTTTTCTACCGGAATAAATGTATAGAAAGAAAAATTTGTGTAAAATGTATCTTTACGGAATTTATAATGTATAAAATCTTTAAGAAAGAAATTTCGGCGTAATTATCCTACGTATAATTTCAGGCCGGCTCTTATTCTGATCAAAATATACAGGACCAAATCATTTAGACATTTTATTGACAATATTTAAATTAATTCATTTTCGGTAGAAATCATTTGAGAGGGAGGGAGGGATAAGAGGAAGACCAAAATTTTTAATAAAGATTTCGGTTTATTTGAGTTTTTAAAAAAATTGTAGAATATAATTTTTTGTGTATAGACTTTATTAGTAAAATAAATCCTTATACTTTTGTGCATATTGTAAAGAGCTGAATGGTGACCACAATAATAAATAATTGAATACAAGAAATGCAAGGGAGCCAGAAAAAAAAAATTACTACCTCAGCCAGGAATTGAACCCGGGTCTTCTGCTTTCCGGGCAAGAAGTATGCTGGCCACTATGCCCCCGAGAATAACTAGATAATCTCTCCAACTCACCGCATCTTACTCCGAGTCTAAACCCCCGAGTAAGACGAATTACACCGCTCCTGCGTGGCAGATTTTTTTAAAAACGTGTTATACCATAATATGATTTAGATATATTTTTTTCTATTTTTAATCTGCTATCAATTAGAGATCATGAAAATTAGGTATAATAAAGAAATAACAATTTATTTCTAGTCTGTTGTGAGGGGTGTGTGTGTGTTTCTGGGCGGACCATATTTTAAGCTCGTTATAGGAGGCCTAGCGAAAAATGGTACGTGTGGTAGAAAGAAAGAAATTTTTAAAATGATTTTGAACCCTTTCAAGAAAATCTGCCTGAAAAGGGTAGACGACCCTCTTCCTTCCCCGCCCCAACAGGCAATAGCACAACCCTTTTCCCCTGCCTTTGTAAAAGACAAACCTCTAGTACAAACCCCTTTCACACACAAAAAAGAAAATACTTTGCACAATTCGGACAATAAATTTTTATTTTAAAGGGCAATAAAAAAAATTAGATATTATAAATATTTAATTTTGCACTAGGCCATTCGGCAATTTATGCTCCATCGAAAATCCTTTACCACAGGCTAAGCCCTCATCAAACAGTTCAGTACAAACTAACATGAAGGCTGAATTTCGAGAATCGGGTCGTCAAACCGAAAAATATTGAGCAAATTTATGAACACGTTGCCTGCCAACTACGAGATAATTAGTAGATTTTTATCTTTTCTAGGACGCCAACTACGAGTTATCATGTCCTCGAAATATATTTCTGGGAGAAGAGCAGGAAATGAACACCGGCCTGCATATTGAGTTCTTGATTATTATAACAATACTTATAAATCAAAACACTCAAGAAAGATGTAAATGTGATGTTATTAGATGATTTTAGTTGGGGTTCGGTCAAGGTAGATCAAAAAAATAAAATAGAAATTTAAAAAAAAGTGTATTTTTTAAAAAGATTAACTGCCAACTTTTCGGCTTACATTGTAAGCTATCTTGAGGGCTGTAGAAATACAATGTCATGAGAATAATATAATATAATACAGAATTACCATAATGTAAAGTGGTATAAAAAATATGAATGTAGAAAGCTACGTAAGAGAATTAACAATTTTTTTTTTTTAAACATGCAGACAACAACTTATTGAAAAATAATTGATAACATTAAAACAGTAATTTGCCACAACAATCAATTATTTTTCAATAAGTTGTTGTCTGCTTGTTTTTTTTTTTGTTTTTAATTCTTTTACATAGCTTTCTACATACATATTTTTTTTATATCACTTTACATTATGGTAATTCTGTATTATATTATTGTCAATTATTATTGTATTCTCATGACATTATATTTCAACAGCCCTGAAGATGGCTTACAATGTTAGCCGAAACGTTGGCAGATAATCTAAAAATTCTTTTTTTTTTTAATTTGTATTTTTTTGGATCTACCTTGACCAAAGCCCAACTAAAATCATCTAATGTAAATGTGATGTATTCGACAATTTCTCAGATACTACTGACGAATATAAAGCCATGAGAGAAGCGACAGGTCGAAGCTTGGCTGTATGCAAATTAACTCGTAGTTGGCTTCCACGAAGAGATTTCTGTAACAAACAACTACGAGATAATTCGTAAGGTCTATTTTTTTTAAAGTCATATTTTTCTGCTTACTGATGAGATCTATGCACCATAATAAGGATTTATTAATAGTATAAAATGATTCAATTTTAAGCCATTTATATAAATATTTATTGTACAGAAAGTAAAAAAAAAAAAAAAATCCTATTATGAGTAGAAGCTTTGCTTAATTTGTAAATCATGGATAATAATTTCTAAATTCTTCTTCTGGGATTCTTGACTGTGATTTCTTTCGTACATCCTGTGATGACCTCTTCAGGACTGATTTGAGCTCTTCAATACAATTACAAGGCATCTGACACACTAAGGCAAGTTCATGTTTGACTCTGAGACATGAAGGACATTATCTACTAGAAGCTACGAAAAGCTGGAGGACGTTTCTTGTCGGCCAGAGAGAAGGAGTCTCTCCAATCCGAATTGCAGATGGCTCATAACATTTGTAATGCGGTCGTTGAGAGATACGCGGGAGGCGAGGTAATGAGTTAAGGGAATGCACGCCTGGAGGGGTGGTAGAGAGGATGGCTAGAGGAGGGGTAGGCTGTCCACCTCGCCATCCCCTCCACCTCCCAAACGCTATTTTTCATACATTCCAATTTACATTTGACTCACTCGCGCCCCCTCCCCCCTCCCCATTCATCCCCACCATATCTCTCGCGAGCGTCCTCCCTCCCACATGGTTTTATTATGTTCAATTCTTTCCGTTCCTGCCTTCAGATGCTTAAGGATAAATTGTTCACAATTGCCTGTAACTTTTAAAATTACACTGAGGAGATTAAAAAACATTACTGCCATGTTTTAATTGAAAACATTAGAATTTATTCATAAGCGTCAAAAATTATTTAATTTTTTTATTATTTTTTTCTCTTCCTCTTACTTCATTTATTCCCCTCATGAGAACCTAAAAATACAATCTGTTCGAAATTACAATCACTCACATATGTAATTGTGTATGTTGAGTATTTTTTAACATTTTTACGAGTTTATTTTGTTTCGTGTTTTTTAAAATTAAGGGTTTCCGGTAAAATCGTAAAACCATAGGTTTTAATAACAAGTCAAATAATTTATGTAAAAATTTAGTATACTTAGACTGACTGTTTTGGCTCACACGGAAACAAAAAAAAAATAAAAAAAATAAAATAAAAAGGTATTTTAATCCAATAACATTTGACCGTTAATTCACACTAACAAATTGAATGAGAAGGACCAAAATTGCTCAATGAAAAAACAGTTTTAACAAAGCCATGGAAAAAAAAAAAAAAAAAAAATACTTTGACTAAAAAATTATCCAGGGTTTTTGTTGCCCAATGATTACTAAATATTTAGATTAGCATTAACATTAATAATTAATTAGCATTAATAAAGTAACACACAAAAATCAGTCACGTAGAATGTGTTTAATCTATGCATATTTTTCGTGTTTCATTAAGTAGGGTATACATAAGAGAAAATGGTGAAATTTTCGACAAAAAGCGTCAAAAATCACAAAAGCTATGACCACTAAAATTTGTTCTGGACTGGCTGGAAGTAGAGGAAAGGAAAGCGCTTAGCCATTATATTAATTAGTTATATAATTAGTTAATTTCTACTTTAACAAACGTTTTTCGTAAAATTTTATGGAACGTACAATTACATTTCATAACTATTATTACCCATCATGTTTTTCGTGCCCTAATATCATCAAAGTTATTACAATTATAAATTTTGGTCTAATATTCAGAGGTGAACTCCCCCTGCACATTTCAACTGAAAATTAATTAAAAAGTTTAAATATCGAAATTCGTTTACAGATTTGTAAATAAAAGAACCATTAGGAAATCTTAAATGTCTTTCTCTATGAGCGCTTTTCGAAAAATGTTATAGAGTTTAACAGTTTTAAAATTATGCTTTACATCTATTTTGTTCCATGAATTTTTTTCTGAACGCTTATAATAATGAAGATATTAAGATTGTAATTGTTGGTCATACTCTAAACCTCCCCCCCTCTCCCAACTCGACCGATTTCAGACATTAGTGAACTCATCAAAGAAGCTTGAATATCGAATTTGGTTATAATTATTTTAATAATTATGGAAACTGGAACACATTTAGACAAACATATATATATATACACATATACATGTATGTATGTATGTATATATATATTTTTTTCCTTTCTTATATTTCTCATCAAAATTTCTTAATACATTGGATATTAATAAACGTATCTACGAAGATTGAGCGCTTCTCCCATTGCTCCATATTTGAAAAATCCAAAAGCAACTTCTGCAACGTCATTTACTCATTTTTTCCTGGCTATCTTTACTGAAACATGGGAAATCTGCTGAGCTAACGCAACTCCCATTCTTTAGCACCAATATATTTATGGGAATTAATCAAAATGACCATTTTAGACTAATCTCTTACAGCGCACAGTAGAATGAGCTTCCTTAAGGATTACCACTAATTATAGAGGTTCGAGAAGAGATTTGGGTTCAGCGAATCGCTCAGTCAGTCTGAAGATCACTCCGTGTTCCTGAACACATGGAAGTAGAAGAAAAGTTCGAGGCCACATTCAAGGCGGAAGAATATTTCTGCGGTTTCTATTCTAAGCTCACCCTCGGAACAAACTGTGTAGCGCATTGATATCGTTCAATTGCAAAATAATTTAAAATGTTTTTCACTTACCCTCGAATGATATGTTGCATATATAAACGTTTTAAAAAAGAATAATATTATTAATGATTTAAATGAAAAATAAACAAATTCTGCTTAAACTAATAGAATTTCTAATCATAGTACATAATCAATATTTGTTATTAGATTTTTTTGTTGGGGTTCGGTCAAGGTAAATCCAAAAAAAAAAAATACAAATTTAAAAAAAAAAAATGTGTATTTTTTATATTATCTGCCATTAAAAAAAAAAACTTTTTGGATCTATCTGGACCGAACCCCAACAAAAAAAAACTACGGCCCATAAAAAACTCTCCATTTGAAAATGAATATTTGTGTGTTGAATTTTCCAATTCCATTTGTGAACCCCAAGTTTTTAATAACGCAAAGAAAGAAAAAAATTAAATCCTGTTGCGCTGAAACTGCCTAATGTAAGCAGAGCTACCTTTGATGCATCACGGAAGAAACAAATTAGAATAAACAACACACAAGATAAATATATTAATCGATACANTAGGTAAGAATATTAAGCATTCCAAGAAGTAAGAATTTATTTTTGCGAGTTAATCAATAAAAATGTTCCGCCAAAATTCTCTAAATAAATAATAACTATCTTATGAAGTTTGATGGAGAAGTTGTTGACTGTAGAAATTTATAAATAAAGAGATTGTTCCGGTTAGGAAGAATTGATATTTCTAACTATAGTTTTCCCCAAAAGTGTGCATTATTTTTATAGTCTAGTTTATATTTGTATTTTTAAAACAGTAAACCTATCTGTTCACATGATAGCCCTGAAGATGGCTTACATTATAAGCTGAAACTTGCACATTAAAAAAATGCACATTATGAAGAAAATGGTTTTTTTTTTTTTAATGGGTATTTTAACTGAATTCCAATCGCGTCTTTAATCGAATAGCAATCGTAATCTAGCAATCCCTTGGTCACGTACAAGGCAAAAGATGGAGCGTACCGTATTTTGTGGACAAATGGGCGAGACGGAGAAGAAGTGACTCAAGGGGAAGAAACCAGCACATATGTTTGAGCATGGGCGGGATGGAATCGCATCATAATTAAGTGCCCACGCTGGGAAACTTATATATTGGATTTCTGCTGGAGGGAGAGGTGAGAGACTGAGTGTGTGTGTGTGTGTGTTGTGGGAGGGGGAGAAAAGTGGGGAGAGGGATGGCGAGAGGGGGAAGAGGGTGTGAGGAGGGGAAAGGAAGAAAGAGAGAGTGAGAGAGAGAAGGGGTTGGGGAGAGCTTTCTCTTGTCGTCCCTGGATTCAGACAACCCCCCACCCCCCACTTTTCCGGCCTAAAAGCAATTATCTGCGTCACTTTAGAAATAGACAAGCTGGATTTCCACTAAACTGACCAACACATGTACAAACTCTGTCAATAACGCCATTTCAGGAAATTTACCTTTTTTTTTTTTTTTTTTTACATTATATAAAATATTCAGGTTTTTCCACTCACGGAACAAGTATTTATTTGTGCAATAAAACCCTGTTTACTGGATGAACTACAGTTATTCTTATGAAGAAAAAAGGAGGTAAAAAATATCTTCAATGGCTAAATAGGTTTAATAGCTATTAGCAAATTGATCAAAATATATGTTTCTTTGTGTGAAATTAAAAAAAAAAAAAAGTAAGTGTTAGAAAAATAAATTTTTCTTCAATTTAAAACCTATAAATTTCCAAAATTTGTTTTCCTTTCATTTTACATATACTATATTAAAAATCAACGAATATAATAAAATTGTAAATTTTGGTTTCCCTTTAAAATCCATCCTCTCTCTTTCATCTTATTTCGAGGTAGAATGAACATTTCCAAGGGCTTGAAAAGAAATTGGGTAGGCTGACTTAAGTTTCAATATTTTAAATATTTGAAATCCCTACCTTGGAAAATTTATGAAATCTTTCAAAATATTCGATATTACATTAATTCTTTAATCTAAAGGGTTATTATAACTACCAATGAATATAGAACTATCATACCTTTTCTAATCCGTCTTCATTGGTTTCAAAGAAGATGATTTGCAGAAACCAATGAAGACGGATTACAAAAAATATGATTATTCCTTAATGTTGGAGAAATAAGTCAGGGCTTCGGCAATCAAGGATAAGAATAATAAAATACTCCAAAATTGTCGGGTAATTATTCTTATAACTGCTAAAGTTTCGACTCAACTTGTAAGTCACCATCAGTGGTACGGTGATGTCTGGAGAGATCTCCGAGGGAGGTTTATGGTCACATCTCAGAGTACAGAAATAAACTTAGCTCAGTTGAGAAAAAAAAAAAAAATTCCACAGCTATTGAATTCACACAAAAACCCACTCGGGGAAGGGTATAAATTTTCGTGAGAATCATTTGATTTAACTACAAAGATAAAATAGTGAGGAGATATATGCAAAATAATATTCTCTGGTGGGTAGGGAAATCAATAGCCGCTGGATTCTATTAAAAATTAAATGAATAAAAATGATATTTCATGTCCTTTTCATAAAAAGCATTTTAATCTCAAACGGCACTAAAGCGAGAGAGACTGAGGGGATTGGACGCTAAAACTCGTAACTATCACTTTTAAATGCAAATCAAGTATGGTTTACTTTAATAAAGTAACCTCTTTTTTCATGTCCCACTGAACGGGGAACGGGTTTTAAAATACATTTCAAATTATATATTTTCAGACTCTTATAAATTTGTATTCCCTACTCCATTAATATTACAGTCACGCAAGAGCTGCGTAAAATAAGTGGATTTCTAAAATTCCCTTGGAGGTGAACAGATATATGTGGAAATGATTAATTTATAAATCTTACGAGCGTAACATTGAGGCACACGAGTACATGTTAAATGAAGCAGATTTTCAATATTTTCAATAAAATGACAAATAAGTTGATTTGATCTAGCAAATCCAAAAGGATAATTATGGTGAAAGTTAAGCTCGAGTCTGAACAGAACACACAACGGAATATATACATAGAAAAGGGAGGCGTTAAAGCTTCGTTAAAGGTAAATAATCTAGAAGGTTATTTTCACTACCAATGAATATTGAACTAGTATACCTTCTATTATCCGTCTTCATTGGTTTCTGCAAACTATCCTCAGTTGGCGAGCGCTGAATACGGACAGTGACAGTGGGCACATGTATTCGGCCAAGAAGATGGACAATGTCCGAAAGCGCTCGCCAGCAGAAGATGGTTTGCAGAAACCAATGAAGACTGATAATAGAAGGTATGATACCTCGTTAAAGGTTCCATACCCACCCACCCCTAAAATTGGAATACCCAGCACTGATTGGGTACAATTATTCACAGAATGGAAGTAAACCAATGCGGCCAGAACACAGTGTGCTTACCTCCCCCTGGGCTTCAAAAGTCTGTAGCAGGATAGATAATTTTTTTAAAAATTATTACTCCCCTTTTCAACCACTTAGGCTAATGGAGAGAGGTTATATGAACAGGTTTTCATCCCATTGTAAACACTTATGAACGGACCATATTTTCATAGAATTAATGTGGGATAGTTTCATTTTATTTTAGAAAAATTGTCAAAAAAATGTAATCAGTGATACAGAAAGCCCATAAGTTAAAGCATAAACAGAGCTTGACAGGCCTGACAGTTTTAGCCCACACAAAACGCCGGTCTTGTATGTTTTCTGACGTCATACAAATGCAGTTTCTCTCTCTCTCTCTCTCTCTCTCTCGTAAATGGAGAGAAGAGAGATTGAAGAGAAGGACTCCAGCTAAGGGGTCTTCGCAGGAACCCACCCCCGACAGATGGACGCAGTATATCAGAGCTGGGGGTTAGTGACGTTTACAGAAGCGCCCCTACCACACTCAGACGGCTCATCGCTAATACCCGGGGCGTCATCAGCTCGGCTCTCACCACCCCCAAGAGGCATTCAAGGAGGTATCTTCGGAGGGGATTCACTAGAGAGTTCGCAAAAGGGAAAGTTATGATAACTTGTAAACAAGTATGTTCCAGGTAGTAAGCTGGTGAAAGGCTTCGTTCTTCTCAATTACAAAGCAGTGGTTCATAAACAACAGTTAGGAATAATTCTGTAGAAGGGATAATGAAATTTGAGGAATCATTTAAAGTCTTCCTTCACTTTATTAAATATTATAAACTATTATATTCCAGGACCTTTTATTATTTGTAATACCCATCTTACATTAAACAAGGGAAATAATTAGCTTAGCTGTTCCTGCTGGAAAAGGAAATAAGAATAATTCTTTGAATAAAATTTAATTGTAAAATATCTTAATTTTTATCTTAGTAATTCATGCATGTTTTAAAAATTTAATGTGATTAAATGTAACTGACAAAGGATCGAGAGAACAAGAAAGTCTCGTTTTGAAGATATCCTATTGAAAAGTATCTAGACACTTACATAAGGGGAATGAGTCCTTGAAATGTGTCCTGTAACGCGAATAAAAGAATAAAGAAAATGTAATATGAGATTTCTCGGAGAGAGGAAGTCCTGTTGCCTTCAAGATTCAGTTAAAACACTCGCTATCTGGAGGAATGAGTTCACAACCTAATCGCAAGATAAAATATGTGAAAAATTTACCAAACAAACTACAAAATTATTAAAATTAGACTGCACAGGAGGGCTAAGTTCTAATTTTCAGACAAATTCATATAATTATAAAACTTTCACTAATTCTGTTTAAAAACTTTTTAATTTTAGCATATTTCCTCGAGGAAATAAACCTTTTTGTCTATCTACGTTCGTAGCAGGACACTACTTCCGAAGAAATGTCTTTGAATTTTCACTGATCCTGCTACTATTTAGGAAAATATTGAGACTGTGAGCGCGTTCGTGTGTATATGTCTAGAGGCTCCGTAATTTAACACACATATTTATATATATACAATTTAATACATGTATGTATGTATGTATATATATATTTTTTTCCTTTCTTATATTTCTCATCAAAATTTCTTAATACATTGGATATTAATAAACGTATCTACGAAGATTGAGCGCTTCTCCCATTGCTCCATATTTGAAAAATCCAAAAGCAACTTCTGCAACGTCATTTACTCATTTTTTCCTGGCTATCTTTACTGAAACATGGGAAATCTGCTGAGCTAACGCAACTCCCATTCTTTAGCACCAATATATTTATGGGAATTAATCAAAATGACCATTTTAGACTAATCTCTTACAGCGCACAGTAGAATGAGCTTCCTTAAGGATTACCACTAATTATAGAGGTTCGAGAAGAGATTTGGGTTCAGCGAATCGCTCAGTCAGTCTGAAGATCACTCCGTGTTCCTGAACACATGGAAGTAGAAGAAAAGTTCGAGGCCACATTCAAGGCGGAAGAATATTTCTGCGGTTTCTATTCTAAGCTCACCCTCGGAACAAACTGTGTAGCGCATTGATATCGTTCAATTGCAAAATAATTTAAAATGTTTTTCACTTACCCTCGAATGATATGTTGCATATATAAACGTTTTAAAAAAGAATAATATTATTAATGATTTAAATGAAAAATAAACAAATTCTGCTTAAACAAATAGAATTTCTAATCATAGTACATAATCAATATTTGTTATTAGATTTTTTTGTTGGGGTTCGGTCAAGGTAAATCCAAAAAAAAAAAATACAAATTTAAAAAAAAAAAATGTGTATTTTTTATATTATCTGCCATTAAAAAAAAAAACTTTTTGGATCTATCTGGACCGAACCCCAACA
>KZ807472.1:397098-412098 GCA_000696205.2 Oncopeltus fasciatus | reverse complement strand
ATTGTACTAGCATAAATCGGTGTTCTTATAAAATTCTGAAATTTTCGCCACTCTTCTCCAAAATATTAACAAAAACAATGACTAAACCAGGTGTTAAAAATCTTTAAAGAAACAGTTTCATATTTTAAAATGAATACGTTTAAAAGTTATTATATAATATATTTTTTAACGAAAAGCTTCCTAATTATCATATCAATAATTAATTGTCAATATATTGATATATATTTTACAGCCATATTCAGTATTAGTAACGACTAAAATAAAATATTAATTATTTATTTAAAATCTAGAAAAATAAGAATCTCCTTGCTGGATATAAATGGATAGCAATTCTGATCTCATAACAAAACAGGATTTAAATGTGCTAAAATAGTCTTATTAAATCTAAATTAATAAACAAAATAATCTTAATAAATCTTCAATAATCAAGACAAATCTAAAATAATCTGAATGTGTTTAGACCACAAAATCCCGCAGGGGTTGTGTAATCTAAGCAGATTTTCTATTGATTATTCAAAAAATGACATAAATAAGAGTAAATGATGGTATTTTATCGATATAAGAAAGGACAGTGGGTGATAAGGAAAGATCACCAAGCTTGGCTCTTGTCTGTCCTGGATGGAAGGGGGAGTGGGGGAAGCGCATGAACTTTAGAAAATTGAATTTTATAATTATTATGTTCTAAAAACATCTTCAGAACTTAAGTAATAACGAACATATTACCATAATAAATCTTGATTTTTAACCAAACTTCTCATCTTCTTCAAGAGTTTCTAACTCAAAAATTCATTATTTCAAAGGTTTGAAAACTTAAATAGCAAATAATTTTTTTTTTGTCCATAAATAAATGGGCCTGTCCAACACTTATATCTTACAATTTCTTAAATATTTTCCACAATATACATTTTTTGGTTTAAATTATGCAGACTAAAATGCAAGAAATATAGATTTTATATTCTGCAAATTAGTTGAATCTTTAACAGTAACGAAGACAAATACGACTTTTATTTGGGCTTGATTGATTTAAAATACTATCCAACTCATCCAAGGGTTTGAAGAATAAGACGCTGAAGTCTTATTTTTCTTACAAGTAAGGTTTTACTTGTAAGAAAAAAATTCATGAGACTGCCGGGTCTTTTTATCTTGAGGTAAACTCTATCGTTCTCTTTATTCGTTACAAATATTCTAGGAGTTGTGGCATAATGAAAGTAAATAATGACGTGGCATATACAAAAAGCCGCCCCTCCCTCCCACTCTTCGCCCCCGACGAAGAATTTTAAAAGATACCAAGTAACTCGGAACTGATTTCGATGGGAGTTGAAGTCGAACCTCTCAGATGATACTTCCTCCTGAAAGAGTTCAGGGTATCGCTTACACAACTTAAATCATGTCCTCTCTTTTTCCTGGGGGATTTATTAAGTAGAACAATTCGGACTTAACTTAGGCCGGGCAATTGGATTGAAATTGAGCCGAGGTGAATTTTTCTTGAGATCTCCTTGAGATAGATTTCTCTTCCGGAAATAGTAAAACAGCTTTCCATTGTAAGTCTCTCCTTTCTTTAATGCGTTCACTTCAATTAAATAAAATGAAATAATTACTAGGTAATTACGTCGCTATAAATATTCAATGATAGGTGGTTATGATATGTTCGTATCAATGCGGTCATTCATCGTGGTCAGGTGTGTAAAAATTTCATTTGGTTCATTCTTAATACAAGTTCCCAAAAGATTTCTACCTATTTTGGGCTGTCGCATAATAAGTAGCTTACTATAATCGTTTTTTGCTAATTATGAGCAATCTGTGCCTAAATTTGGGCACTCTGCTAAGATTTTATTTGTATTAATAGAACGTATGTTAGTACATTACATGTATACACAGAAACTCAGTCATTACTTTGCTCAATACTGATGTGAATACGAACCTATGGTCTTGTTCACGACTTTAGGACTTGTGGAGTTAATCAGGGGAGTCAAACACTGATACTAGAATATGATCTTAAAAGATCTCAGCGGACCTAGAACGTAAAAAATATTTAGAATTTTCTATTTTTTCAAATTTTATTCTTAAATTCTGTAAATTATATTGTTTTTGCTTAATACAATTTGTTTTGTATGCTTTCCGCACTTTTTTCTTTCCCCTTATATTGCAAATTCATGTCGACAAGATATGAAGAATAGTGGATACCCGTGTATGGCAATGATTAACTGAATTGCTTTGCTCAGCCAAAATTGGTGAGTATAATTTTTTTTATTGTGGGTGCGCTTAGGTCCCTGTGCATTTATACAATCCATTAAGTGGCTGAAGATTATGTAAAGCAATGTAAATATATATATATATAAATAAATATATAATTTATAACATAAAATAGTTGGTTATAGACTGTAAAATTAAATTAAATGATTTCAATGAAATCAAATATAATAACATGGAGATTGATCTTGCTGAATANTATATATATATAAAACCTATGTGACCTCTATCTGCTTTACACACACCCGCCCGCCCGCACACACGCACACACACACACGCACACGCACGCACACACACACACGCACGCACGCTCTCACATACGCACATAAAGATTCGATTTCACGATCATTTAGTTGCTCCTCAAGCTGGGTGATCGATCCCGCTCCAAAACACTACTATCTTTACCTTTGGTTTTTTGTAGGGGTTTATTCTTAGATGAGTTGTCCCCTGTAGACGGACGGAATTAAACAATCCAGAGGCCCGTCGTACTTATCCATACTCAGGGCTTTACCTGAATGATAGCAGTCCTTCCTCAGGTGGTTGTAGCACTAACCTCTAACGCTGGTACATACCATAAGGGCCGCGACCCAACATAACTTTGGAACAAATAATTCAGGAAAACGACCAAAACAGTATAGAAATGATTGAGTAGAACAGAAACTGTGACCGTGGAATTAGATCACATTTTCCCTTAAAAACTGTTTTGTATAAATATATTTATTTTCTAGTTGCTAATACGGAGGTATTAATAAAGATATATTTTTATTTCTTTGTGACTAAGATTTATCTTACCTTTGGCGACATCAAGAAGGAAGAAGGAGTCATTTTAATAAAAGAAAAAGAAAATAAGTGAAAGGGGAAAGAAAGAGAAAAAAAAAACAACACTTTGTGCGTCTTATTTCTTCCATAGTGTGCGCTAATAGCTTAACAAAAGAACGGAAAGGGGAAGAAGAGAGGAGTATAAGAATGGAAAAACATGAGGAAGAAAATTAAAAAAGAAACAAAAGACAAAAATACAAACCAAGCTGAAAGTAAGAAAGAAAAACATCGTGGTAGAATTATCTCAAGGGCGCAGTATAAGGGCGGTGGGTAATTAATCGACACTAGACAATTCTCTCTGTGTGTGTGTGTGAGGAGCCCTTTTGTGTAGGACGTGGACAGTATTTCGCACCCCTTATCGCTCAATGACGTCTCACTGTCCTGCTGCTCTAATTCCATGTAAATGTGTGTTTTGTCCTTCACTGAATTTGTGCCTGAATGCACGCGAGTGTGCATCTATGTGTAACTTTACGTACTTTACCCCCTCCCCACCCTTCTGCCCTTAACATCATACGAGGGAAATCTATTTTTATGTGGCTTCAACTTACAGGAACCTAATAAATGAACTTTTCAAATAAAATTGTTTATATGTATATACAAACTCTATTACTTTGTTTTGATTGGGGTAGTCACATTGCAATATCCTAATGACAGACATTTCGTGGTATTCCAATAAAGTAAATAAATTATAATAACTTTTTCCGCTTACAAAGTATATTAAACTCGTTTTCTATCTCTATTTATTGTTCTGCTCTCTGTCAATTTCTCTTTATGTTAGTTTCCTCGTTTTAATGAGTCCCAGAGAGATGTGGCTATTAAATTTGTCCTGAGGATTTTTGAAAAACTTTTTCTATTTTCCCCCAATTCTCTTTACTTGGCATAAAAGTAAGTGTCACAGTGTTTGGTTTTCCGTAACCACATTCCATATCCAGGCTAGTTTGTTTGTTTATAAACTTTGTATGAGTTTGTTAATAGCTGAAATAGTTCTAGGAGAAGGGGGGAAGGATTTGATGAAGACTAAGAACTATATTTAGGCTTCGTTTTGCAAATTCTTAAACAAATTTGTTTTGTGTTGAAATTGAACGAGAGTGGGGTCTTGTTTATAGGAGGACCAATTGGAATAATCGTCAATTCCATAACTATAAACATTGCTATTAAAAAAAAAATATAATATAACAGAGTGGAGGAGACATTACATTTTATGCAAAATTTTACAGAAGACATGCAATGCAGATATTAGGTGCGGGATTGAGAGTCGCTCTTCACCTCTACCTACGATGTTTCGACGTAATGTCATCCTCAGGGATATTAGTTTTTATCTGTTTTGCGTTTTCATTTTCTTTCAGTAGTTTATGTTCATCTATATACGATCTAATGGGAAATATGCTTAGTTTACGCAGCTCTCGCGTGTATGACCTTTAGGTATTTCTTAGCTTCTTTAACATCGAGCAGACTAGAATATCAGAGCTTAGTTATCCCCAATAAAAAAATTGATATAGATAGTAGGGTTACTGGCTTCTACCATACGTGTGTGCTAATAATTTTCAACGGATAATTTTTTATATAATACCAACAGAATTGGGAGGGAGGGGTTTCAGAAGATGGAAGATGGAAACTGGAATTGAATTTTTCATGTAAAAGGAATTGAAATTTTTACTGCGTAATTGATGTCTTTCAAACATATCTTAGAAGATTTAGGGAAATCAAGCTGACCCAATTGACGCGACTTTTGAAAATTTTAACAGATTTTCTTAAGTTTTATGATGAGTATCTAGAAGTACTTTATAATTAATAAGACTTACTTATTTATTATGGAACAGGGAATTACTATTGTACTATGGAAGGAATCATTCATGTTCGTGAATTTCCGAAGATTTTCCTTACTCATTAAAGGAATAAGTATAAATAAATCAATTCTGCTTACATATTTCACCTTGGTTATTCTTCAGAGACGTTCGCCCGTAAACTCCTCCGACTTGCAGGTGAAAGTGTCTGAAGCTTATCTTCTCCCTCCAGTTTTACCTTCTGGTATCTGAGAAGATCAGTTCTTTGGAATATGCTTTGTTGCGAATTCCTTCTACGTGGCTCCAACATTAATGGGAACAGCGCGACAGGTCTTAGCTTCATATAAGACCTTATCCAACAATCGACACATAGGCTTCTGGTGCTCATCTCGCTCAAGTCCTTTCTTCTAGTACTTGTGGAGCGCCCTAACTTTTTTAATTTAGTCAAAATTCCAAACTTTTATTTTGGAATATTTATTCTTAGGCGTTCCTTTTTCGCGGCCTCAACATCACAATTAGGTCAACATTTGCAGTTTTTTTGCCACTTGTCTTCTCCCTGGTTTCTTTTTGGTCAGCCTAATTTTCGGTAGGTAGCTTAGATAATTAAAAAAGTAGCATTTAAAAAAAAAAAAATTTCTTTCTTTTATGTGGTTTTGTTAATGTACTTCTCAAACACCAATCAGATCAGGTTTCTTCTTTAATTTAACTTAGCAGGTTTCAGTTGTTTGAAGTATAATCCTTTTCGCATATGAAAGTCCATCAATGCTCTTTTAGATGTCTCCTATCATAAGTATTAGAGAATAATTATGATAGGATTGCATTACATAATGCATAAATTGAATATTTATACCCACGATTGCATTACTCTTCCAGAGACAATGAATCTCATGGTCAATAACAAGAGTTATCCAGAAGATAACTCCTGTGCTACCTCGAGAAATTCATTAAGATATCAATCCTCGATCTTGTTCACAACCCTTACTATCGTAGCTGAACTTTATCCATAATAATTTTTATCCATTTATCGTAAATATAAAAATTAAATAGATGATTTAATTTTTGTTCAAGTAGGTTCCCCAAATACCTCTTACTTGAATTTTTTCTTACTTAAAAACCAAAAATATGCGAAAGAAACGTGGAAGTAAAAAGTTCAAAATTTTTGTAGAATTGCTTTTTTAATCTCTCAAAATTAATTTTANGATACACAATGTAGGGGAAAAACGAATACAAATATAAAACTTTTAGCCGGAAGTTGAGTAAGGCCTCTATTCTCCAAAGCTCTGAAGAAAACAGGCATTGCGAAAAGCATTTCACATAAATAAATGTCATATTTTCATCTCATCTTAATGAAATGTCTTGCCCCAGTAAATCATTCTGGAAAACTTCTCTCTTATAGAATATTTCCCAAGAGAATTGCTGTATTTGTTAGAAACACGGTGAACTTCTAAAACAGTCCCGGCTATTTTAATTTTTTCTCACTTTTCTTAAAGAAGATGTATTTTATCATTGACTGAATACATTTGACTTTATTAACTAAATTGTAACATGATATTTTAACCATTATTACTAACAGCATAAATGAAAATGTTTATTTTATTATCAAATTTCATTTTTGACTAAATTCCAATCGAATTTCACTTTATTTTTATAAAACTTATATTTTTTATTATTCTTGAACATAATGCTCGGTAAATAAAAACAAAAGAAAAAACCAAACCTGCTGCAGGCAATAGAGATACAGAAAGGAAAGAACTCTAAGATGATTTTTAGTTGGGGTTCGGTCGAGAAAGAATTTACGTCAGGACTACGATCTGACTGCTTAATTTGTTTTATATCTTTATTTAAACAAAAAAAAATTTTTCCTTTTTTTCCCAATCAATGGTGAATAATTCCCGACTAAGACATAATAGTTCTCACTAAATACAGATGTATTTGTGATTATTGAATCTTGTACTTTTATACCGTGCCCCCTTGAGGAAATGCAATATTGTTCAAACATAAAATTCCTCGGTTTTGTGTTTGTTACATTTACTATCCGCCTATTTACACCTTTTGGAAATAAAATTGCTAAAATTAAAAGAAAAATTAGAGTGCTATAAAATGGCACAAACTCTTTTAGACAAAAATAATGAAGAAAAAAGTATTAAAGAGGTGCTCATAGTATAAAGTATAGAATTAGAGACTTGCTAATCATAAATTACTATTTCTGAGTTTATTTCTAGAGTGAGATACAGTTAAACTATTCATCTAGAATTTTAAAATTTTATCGATTTAAACTTTTATGGATTTATAAATTTTTGTTTATGGGTGTTCTCAATTTCATTAGATAATAACAAATGAAGTAGTTTTCACATTAGTATTATTATTTATTCTGTTATAAACTGGGCGTTGGAATATAATCCATTTCATTGAATATGTCTATAGATCTCAACTATATAAGAAGTTATCGGGTGTAAAAATCGGATGAATACATTTTATTGTACACTGCATGTAATTTTCTGAATGGGACACAGAACAAAGCCTTCTCCCTTCCACGGTCTGGGAGATACTTAAATTTGTACTAATCTGATAGAAACCTTTTGATCTCAGCCTTTAATTGCCCATGTGAATATTTTGTATTTAAGTTTAATAAAAATACAAAATAGTTATAATTTAATGCATTAAATTTAAAGCAGATGAAGGGTAGGACATTAATAGATTTTCACGTCGGTTTCAAATCAGAAAAGTTACTATTTCCTCTTTAAATCAACATAACATATATGAAATTATGTAATAATATAGCTGAGAGACGGACAATTCAATTTTTTTTTATTTTAGTTTGTAATGTATTTCAGATGAAAATAATATAAGTATTCTATCCTGAACGTGTTTATATTTCTTCTTCGTAATTTTTGTTTTCTCACAGTTTACTCATAATATTTTGGAGTCCACCTCAGTGTTTCGATTTATTTCGAAATTCAATCACCGCAAAATAAATTATACGAAAAACAAGTCGATCAAATTGAGGAGAAAGAGACACTGTTGCTAATTTGTCCGATTGCCACTCAGCTTTGATTTGACGCATAAAAGGTTAGCCATTGATTTCAGAACTGAAATCAAAAGGTCGAGGTCCTAAACAAAGCAGGTGTGACTCCCTTTGAGATTGGCTACTCACCCTTTCACCCCCCGAAGAAAAGGTTAGGAGTGTATGGTTTCAAGGGTCTTCCATGTAAGGGCTTTCAGACTCTGAGGAAGTGATGTCCAAGCCAGGGGAGGATGTCACGGCTTCAACATCTTGCTGGTGAGGACGGTCCTCTTGTACACTCTCTGGCATTCTGACGGGTTATTTTACCTTTCAAACTGCTAGCTTTCGCTTTTGTGTCGAGTAGAAATTTTATGTGATGACAAGGGACAGGAGGGGATCTCATTTCGTAGCAGGACAGCAATCCTGTCGTACTCCCTCTTCTATCGCATTCTCTCCAATATGCCTCTTGTTTTTGTGGAAAGTCGGCAGATCCTGAAGAACTGATGTCCTTCGCTTCATTACCTCGCAGGACACCACCCCCAGGGCAACCACCCCTCTAAAGCATTCTGACCAGTATATAGAATTTTGTATTCTATATAAAAAATAATCTTGTGCTCCATTTTTACAAATACACTTCACAGCTCGTTACCTCTACAGTGAATGTTTATATTTAAAATTTTATTAGAATTTGTAAAAAAAAAAAAAAAAAAAAAAAAAAAAAAAAAAAAAAAAAAAAAAAAAAAAAANGCACCATTAAAAAAAAAAAATAAAAAAAAAAAAATTATCGTTCATTCTTAAAAAATATTATTATGCACTTACATAAATGCACGTATATGTCTACCGCTATGTATGGCAAACATCACTAAAATGATTTAAGATTTTAAGGTATGAATTCATTAAAAAAATTTTGAATAGGTTTTTTTTACTATTACAATACAATTTTTAAGATAAAGTAAGAATCACGAATAAAGAATACCTGATTATATAAGAAGGAGATGGATTATGTCCAATATATAATGCAGGGCCAATTATTTGTGAACCAATATGGAGAACATCACGCCAGAAGATGTTTCTGTTGGCCAATTACTTATTGGAGAAGAAAGCCCACAATTACCAATGTAATTAACTGCAATACCTCTTAAGTAGTAAGTGGAGTAAGCTACCAAATGAGCAAGTAAAGATAAAAATGAAAAAGAGGTTGAAATAGTTTACTGTCTAACCTCTGAAGAAAGTAAGATAAGAGAAGGAGCTTGGCGAACCATCCTGGGTCCTGGATACGAAGCAAATCCCGATCCTGAAGTCGACTTCAGGAAACCAGCTATTAAATAGTGCAAACTCCGTCCGTCGAGCTGGAGGATGTGCTGGTGGGAGACCAGGTGCTCTTCATCCTCTAGGTCACCTTGCACGGACATAGTCGAGATTATGTCAAGTATGAGAAACTGCTAACACCGGAGGCTGTGATATAATTGATTTGATTTTTTAGTTTGGACGGAACCTTAAGAGTATGCTTTTACAGATGATAATAGATCTTAAAGTTATATATTTATTTGGTGAAAATAAATAGCTTAATAGATTCTCATTGGTCTCTTTAAATTGCTCTTTATGTTGGAATGTTAATAGATGGATTCCTGTTTTGATTCTACTTGACTAACCTAGTCTCTTAGTTAATTTTAGGAGGAGAGAAGGGAGGCTTTGTAAGAAGGGCGAGTGTAGTTTTTAGTCCTGCTTTCTGATCCCGGCCCCAGACCCTCGCCACTCGAGAACAAAGAGTCCTGAGAGAATGTTATTAATCTTCTACGGGACAGGGAAATTCCCAACGAAATATAGTCCTCCACTCCCAGAACTAATGGAATGATGAACAGCTTTCGCCCGGTTTCAAACTTGAACAAGATGGATTTTTCTCCCTTACTTAAGTAATATTTTATGACAAGCCCTGGAACATCAGCTTTAAACAAGTCCCTTAACTTATTTATTACTGTTTAATGCCACTTCATGCCGTAACTTAATAAAAAGCTAATTGATTTTACTTCCCTCTTCTTATTGCCTAGGAATGGGACATGGTAATACTATATATTGAGAGTACGAAGATATCGTTTCTTGCCTATTTTAAGATGAATGTAGAATTGAAGTGTCTGGTAACTCTTCTTGAAATATGTGGCTATATTACATTATACCCAACACACGGCATTAAGCAAGCTTTTATTTCTCGAGAAGAGATTACCCAGGGCGGGACTCCAACTCCTGACTTTCTTTCTTATTGCACGCCTAATTATAAAATGTTCAATTTGGTAATACATTTTTTAATTTAGGCTCCAATGAACATTCTTTTCATTACTGTTGCGTTCAGTACAGTCTTTAAAAAAAAATGTCTATGTTACAAAGGGCCTTAAGGAATAACGAAGAAAATTACTACCAAAGCAGAAAGACAATGTCCGAAATTCTGAAAAGAAGAAAAGAGAATGACTGCGGAAGAAAGTAGGAAGTATGGAGAAGTTAAAGCAGAATAAGAAAGAAAGGCAATTGTATCAAGTGGTAAGGAAAATAAAGAATGGTTTCCAACTATATATTATCATCTTCCAAATAAATAAGGAATTCTACTTGGATACAAGACTGAAAGGATGAAAAGATTGGCAGAACATTGTTATAGGCTACAGGTTAAACCTACTATTTACAACACAATATACTGCAACTACTGCTCTTATTAACTAACAAATAAATAAAAAGAAAATATAAATTACTTACACCTAATAAATTAATTAATATGTACAAATAAATTAAATATGCTTATTTAAGAGGCTTCAAGATAACTTGTTAATCACTATCACTTATCACTTACCGGCACTGCAGAGACCATGAACCGGCCCTGCTCGCGATTTGACACGGAATCTGCCACAGACGGAGACTAACTTATCTCCGTCTCGGGTGGCCGCTGGCGAGCTGCTTTTATAACTTGAAAGTGACGAGGCAGGCCTAGAAGGTTCTATACGGATTTCAAAGTCATCCGACTTCTCTTCTCTGTCCAAAGGAAACATATGACATCCTTCAATTGGCCCCTTCCCGTACATGTCGAGTCCTCACGCCATCAACTTTAACAATATTTAAGAGACGTTGATTTCCGATGGTATAATCCCCTAAACTTCTCTTCAATTGTAAGAGGTGAAATAGTACTAGATCCTGACTTTAAATCGCCCCTCCTCGAAAATTTAGCGGCCGCCGTATACCTCTTGAAAAACTGCAGAGATAAATATTCCAACGGAGACTTGCTAAGCTGGAAATGAGTACTTCTCTCAAAGGTTATAGAATATGATCGATCCTTAAATTATCACCGAAAAAAACGCCGACTGAATGATGTAGTGGTATTATTATATCTATTTTCAAAAATAAGTTTATAAGGAGGATTGCAATAATGATATATGCATCACTCTCTATAACGTGGTATGTAAATGGTCTAGTTTTAATCCCCATTACACCAGCAGCTAAAAGTTCCAAATCCTTTTACTTATATGGACTACTGGCTTTAATTTTGTCCGTTTAGTTCACGGGTTTCATAAATTTTACTTTTTAATTAACTCAATAATTAATCCAAGCTTCTGTTGTAGTGAAATAAGTCTGTTCACCGTAGGTGTCATTAACCGCCTTTAACGTTAGTTATTAATCCTTAAGTGAATGGGGTGTAGGATCATTGAAATTTGGAAGCAGCCCCGCATAAGAATTGAATTTCCAAAGGGCTGTTTGACGGTTGTCCCAGGGAGTCGGGGATGGCGTATTTAGCCCAAACCAGGATAATGGAATGATAAATATTTAATCCTTTAATGGTAAAACCCTTACATACTTTATGAGGTTTGCGAACTCGGGTGTCAGAGGAGTCCTTCTGCTAACAAAATTCAGATGGGCGTTTGGTATGATAGCCGTTTTTAATCAACAGATATAACAAATGGAATTTGATTCCTCTCAATTATTGATAAACTGCAAAATTAAATGCGCATTCAAGATTGCGATCGCGATGATATACATCCTATAACAAATATTTTCTTCTTGACGAAGGTAGAAACCCAGGTTTGGAATGATCTATAATTGAACATTGTAATCTACAATTTTTATTATATTTCAGTATCTCCAAAAACTTGTGTAGTTATGGACTGAGCAAAATACAGAATTGGGCACTTCTAGTGACTGTTTTAATAAACAATTACTTCCAATTTTCAGACAAATATGTAAATATAAGATATCAAAATGTATCGTTGAAGTTTATTATACTTCTATATTTTTAATGGATAATTGATACACCATTAAAATAATTATACACTATCTGAAACTTAAAATTATAATGACTAATTTAAATATATTTGTATGACATATATTTTATTAAATATTCTAGAACATAGGGTTATTTTTATTTTTGTTCCAGAACAGAAACATGAAACAAATACAGTATATTTACTTATACTTACAATGTTTTTTATTTATTCAAATGATAATAATTTGCTTCAAATTAAATGAATTTTAGCAATTTTAATTCCCCAAGAAATTCTAAGACACTAGTATATTCATTGGGTACCCTTTTCTCTAGACCCTCAATGTAAAAAAAATAAATTTCACGTGGATAATTTGATAAACAATAAAATCCCACAAGATTTGTTCGGAGGTAAAACAAATTATTCCTGAATTCTAGACTTATTTTCCATTAAAGAACAACAAAATGATAAATATTCTGAGGGACATATTTAATATTTCAAGTAAAAGTTACAAAAAAAATTAATGGAAAAAAAATTATTTTTTTGGGTGAAATTTATCGCAGCCAATTATCATTTATCCCCTACTCTTTAACTACAAATAATGCTTAAATAAGACCGGAGAAAAACTGCAGTAGGAAAAAAAAATTAGATCTGTAATTTTTCAATAATAATGTTATGTATGTAACATGTTATACTTCCAATAAAATCAAAGTGCTAGACAGAGAGCCTTACTAATACGTACTCATTTATAAACGTTATTTAAAATTGTAGTTAAGACCATAGCGGTAGGTATTATTAAATTTTATATTCTCAGGCGAATGATTATCACAAAATCAATTACTTAGATCCACTCAATAAGTAGAAAAATGGAGTGGTCAGCACATGTTCTGGCCGGCTGATTTTTATACTAATGAACAATATTGGTGTGGTATCCAATAATGAATGGATACTCCGTAGGAGGCCATCAATAATTGCATTACTTATAGATGCAGAAGCACAAAAAAAAATTTATGAATATTATATCCAGATCTTGGGCTCAGGAAAACAATTCCATAGTCACTAGCATACCGTGCCCTTTCCATCAGATGGAATAGTGTGAAAATAGAATCCTTGTATTTGGAATGTTTCAGAATTTTAGTGGAACATGAAAATATTCTTGTTTAAATGGCCACCCGTTGGACAAATGTTCTTTATCATTTGAAAAGTAATGATACAACATACGTATCTATACTGTAAAATAATTCTTCATCTATGTGCTTTTTAGAAAACAGAATTCCTCATTTTCCCATTCAGTATGTGCCATATGACTTTTGAAGTGAACTATAGTTGAAATTGACATATTTTTTTACGATACATATAACTTTTCCCCCTTAAAGGTGGTGGGACTCACTTCGCCTTGCAGATGAGAAGCGTGGTCTTTCTGAGGGACGTAAACTATTAGTGAGGAACACCCCTGGCGTAGTTCTAATAAACTAATCCTGCCCCCGTAGCCTGACACCGTAAAACAAACTGTCGCAAAGTGGATTTGTATGTATGAAGGGCCCTGTAATTCTCTTTCATTTCCTGCATTACGTACCTTATCTCGCCTGTGTACTGTGTCCCACAACCACCCCCGTCCTCCCTCGTAATCTCTTCCAAGAGGGGAATGAGGTTAACTCATTTTACCTGCCTCCAGCTAAAATGAATTTTATATTAAAACACCCCCCCTTCCCCCTTCCCCCTTCCCTCTCTAACTCCACTGTCTCCCACTACCCCTTCCCCTTACCTCCTTCTATCTCACTCTCTCTGTCTATTACCTTTGATACTGGATAACTTTCTAACGGCTTGATCTTCCTTTAAAGTTTAAACAAGTTCTTGATAAGCATGTTAAGTTAGTTAAATAGAGATTCTTGAAAATACACCCCTTCCCTTACGCCCAGTTTATGCCGGTGTATGTATAAATAAGGGTACTTTTGCTTTTAAATGAGAACGGTTTTATGGTACTGGGTATGTCATATCTTAGCTTTAATATCCTCATTTCTGAGTTTAATACGTATTTGTTTTTTCAGGTAAGGTTTCTTATCCTTATTATCCTGGGAAAAATTATGACAACTATTGGTGAGTACCTAGCTGTACGTTATGACAATTTTCAAATTGTAATTCATTTTCGAGTCTACTAATTATTTTAAAATAATTACTTATGCCTTATTTAATTTTAAATTTAAAGATAATATTTGTCTTTTTAAAATTATATAAATAAAAAAGCGCATCACTGAATTAGGACAGCACGACATGTATATTCTCATTTATTGACCGAATGAATTCCTACTTTATAGTGTTGGTGCAATAAAAAATGTGTGATTATTTAATATCCTGAAGTTTATTTTGTTACTTAAATGTAACGTTTTTTTTTCTTGGACGAATTGAACCACTTTTAACCTTTATTTAATGAATTTAAGAATTAAATTTTAGAAAAATTAATCATAGTCCTTATTAATATGAATCATACAGGGAGCTAGGAAAAAAAAAAAACTCTCTACCTCAGCTGGGGAGGTATTATATTAATAATGAAATGTAGAATTACATAACCACAAATATCATCATGATTTTAATCATACTCCTTTAAACAAAAGTTCACCAAGTTAAAATCATTGAGTTTTTCTGAGTTAACTGATGATATTTTTTAAGAATGATGAACAAAAGCTGCTTATTTTTCAAAATCTTGAAAATAGTTATTATTTTACGATAAAAAATAATAATGAAATATATATAATGAATGCAACATTTGAGGGCTGAAAATATATGAATTTTCTTCTTCAACTGAAACTATTAGTAATTTTTGTTATATGATTGCTTGTTATCCTTATCATTAACTACTACTCTAATAGCAATTTATTCAATATACTTAAATATTTTTAAAATATATAAA
>KZ807472.1:377823-396694 GCA_000696205.2 Oncopeltus fasciatus | reverse complement strand
AATATATAAATAATATAAAATATAAATATGAGCATGTAAAACTTACATGTAATTAAAAAACTTACATTTTTAAATTTTTAAAACATTAACTGACTTACAGTGAAAATTCCATTGGTTACTTTACGAACAATACTCTCATACTATTTTCTATTATAGACCTTTGCTTTTTATGAAGGCGTATAAATATTGAATGCGTTTTTTTTCCGTCACTTATTTCCTGCCACGTATCATTCAATTACCTCTCTTTAAACCTAATTTTGCTCACATTATAATAACATATTTTAAAACATAAACTATAATCAAATAACTCAATGGCTTCAGCTGTTATAGTATGTTTGGTGGCTGCGGCTGTTTAATACTGAAGAAAATAGAGCGGGTTCCATTGACTAAGGGTGTTTGGGGGGTAGGCTGAATTTTTTAAGTGTTCAAACATTCAGAGTGGTGAATTACTGCTGCTGAGATGAAGAGTTAGACACTCTTCCCTAAGATTCGTAAACATTTGCCTAGGGAAAATATTTGCCAAGATCCTTGCAACATCCACTAAAGGAGCGAGAGGGGAATAGGAAAAAAAAATTCTGCTTCCCCGCCGGGAGCAGGATTACAAAGGGAGGGAAGGGGTGAAAAAGAGGAGTAAAAAGTAAAGAAATGGGAGAAGAGTAGTGGATTATAAATTTGGTAGGTGGTGGAGGAGGTAGGAGTGGACAGAAGGACGTGTTGATGTAGGGCCTGTGGAGGGTTTTCCCGTCCCCTTTCAGGATATTGGCAAGAATAAATCAGGAGTGGGCTGTACAATTGGGCTGAGGACTGGCCCGACTCCAGGGCTACAATGCTCACCATTCATCTGGAGAACTCAAGACGTTATCTTCCAGGGCGTACGGCTCTTCGGGATTCGGACATTATACGGCTCTCTCTCTTCCAGCTCCCTTGTCCTTTATGCCATTACTGTCTAAAGCGACTCACATCCAGCTCTTCAAAACGCTCAGTGTTTTACAGAGAGCGGAGAGAGGAGCGGGTACTCGGTCGTAATACTCCACTTCTTTGTAGGTCCCATGTACATCTACAGTTGTCGTGACCAACAAGAAATGACTTTGTGTTGGTTTAAGACTTGTTGCAGGCTTAATCACAAATTAAGTATAGCTTCTTCTTTATTTATGATGTTATAATCAGACTTAGTGTGGTATTTGAAGAATTTTACAACGTTTTGAAAAAAAGAATTTAAAATGTTTGCTTTAACATTATCATTTTGAATGATTGAGTGCGTATAGTAGACTCTCTCTCTCTCTCTCTCTCTCTCTCTCTCTATATATATATATATATTTATATGTATAAAGAAAACTATATTCTCAGTAATATACCTTTGATATACAATCCCTTTTCTTTGCCGGCCGATATAGAGGCTGTTTTATTGATCTACATTTTACATTCATTGTTCTTTAACGTAATACATGTAATTTAAAAATTTTATGAAACTTTACATGTTTATATCCATGTTTAATATGTAGGCAGCTACAGACATGTCGGTTTATGTGGTCCGTTTGATGACATCTTGCGAGTCTTACAAGGGAATTATTTGAGCTCTGTGCTATTCTATACTCCATTAACCTTTTACCCAGGGATTTAGCTCCTTCACCTTGGCGGCTTAGCATGCTGTGTTCATGTCGTATTTCTGATACTATTAAACTTCTCATTTGCTTAATTTCCCCTGTATCATTATTTCACAAGCCTCTGCTGTTTGGCGGGGGAAGTCTAGGTTAATCTCTTTTTCACTTCGAGCGTTTTTCGGGGAGTGTGTGCCAGACGAACAACACTGCAGTAAACCCAACATTATGCAGATGATGGCAATGGGATTTACACATAATTTTGTTTCGCCTTATAAGCAGAAAATTTTGGAAGCCATCCAACAATAAGCGATTGCCAAAGGCTAGAGCTTAATTGTGCCTTATCATGCAAAATTTAGAGGCATTGTGGGCTGCTGAATAAAATCTTTGTCTCCTGGTAATCTTGATTTGTGAATCCTCACAAAGCTCTTGCTTTATGGCATAATTTTCCTTAGTTGGTCAAAAAAGCTAAACTTGATATGAATAACTTCGTCATTTACAGCTTCAAGGTGGCTGAGAGAATCCGTTCGGGTCACGTAATTCTGGTGCCGAGGGTTTAAATCGCGCCTTGGGCAGGTTTTCGTAGATAAATAAAAGTTTGTCCTCAGCTGTCGATGTTTAGAACAGGATGACAACCGTGAGAGAGTCCCTCCTTTCATGATTCTAAAGGGTGAATGGGAGGCTGACACTTATATGTGTATATATATATATATATACCTGTGTACTGTGTCCCACAACCACCCCCGTCCTCCCTCGTAATCTCTTCCAAGAGGGGAATGAGGTTAACTCATTTTACCTGCCTCCAGCTAAAATGAATTTTATATTAAAACACCCCCCCTTCCCCCTTCCCCCTTCCCTCTCTAACTCCACTGTCTCCCACTACCCCTTCCCCTTACCTCCTTCTATCTCACTCTCTCTGTCTATTACCTTTGATACTGGATAACTTTCTAACGGCTTGATCTTCCTTTAAAGTTTAAACAAGTTCTTGATAAGCATGTTAAGTTAGTTAAATAGAGATTCTTGAAAATACACCCCTTCCCTTACGCCCAGTTTATGCCGGTGTATGTATAAATAAGGGTACTTTTGCTTTTAAATGAGAACGGTTTTATGGTACTGGGTATGTCATATCTTAGCTTTAATATCCTCATTTCTGAGTTTAATACGTATTTGTTTTTTCAGGTAAGGTTTCTTATCCTTATTATCCTGGGAAAAATTATGACAACTATTGGTGAGTACCTAGCTGTACGTTATGACAATTTTCAAATTGTAATTCATTTTCGAGTCTACTAATTATTTTAAAATAATTNTGATGAAAACTAATGCATAAATTGTCGAGGAGGAAATTGATAATTTTAGAGAAAGATTTAATTTTGTATCCCCGTATTCAAATTGAAAAAAAAAAAAAAACGGTAATTCGATAAAAACCTAATATTTAACTGAATTCAAGAAAATTTTGTGATTCTGAACCACCATTGGCTTGCTGTCGCTCAAAAGTATCATAAATCAACCGTAACTTTTCCGTTTTTGATTTTTAAAAATAACGTGTATTTTAACGGAATTCTTATATTTTAAGACTTATAAAATGCAGTTATCACATGGTTGATTTATTTTTAATTTTGGAAAATGCTGTACGTATGCTGTTATTTTAGTTATCATCACAGATAAAAAAAAAAAAAATAAAATAAAAGTATTTCCTGTTAATACCTACTTGATCCCTACTCACTAATAGTACTAGACACCTCACGAAATATTACCAGATAAGTTATAAGTTCCACATATATATATACATCTACAAACCAGTGTTTTTAGTTTTCTTTCAACGCGCGCGCACAAAAAAAAAAAAAAAAAAAAAAAAAAATGTAGCACATCGCTAGTTATTACAAATAGACAGTTGAGCTGGGTTTAAAGTAAATCGGTCGATAAAATATTGATCATATGAGTTAAATATGAAAATTCCATTTTTTTTCATTAATTCAGAGATTATTATTAACAAAAATATGAGAATGAAACAAATTTTAATTGAACTGTATTTATTATTATTGTTTACCTAGATCAAGCAATAATTACCAAGAAATATTTGATTAAAACAGAACGTACTAATGGATACGATAAAATTAGCCTTAATTAAATATTAATTACAGCGTATTTTCTATGGATAATTAACCATCCAATGGTTCATGGATCACATTATTAGGAGTGAGGGCTAACTTTATTCTGCATCAGATAAAAATTAAAAAAAATCATCAGCACCTGTGGCAGCAATTATCATTAAAATGCAAGGTATATAATTCACTATAGTGTAGCCCTAAAGTGATTATTTAAAATTAATATCGGTGAACTACTAAATTGTATTCAATAAGTAGTTTGCCAATACTTACATTTTAGAACTGGTTGTACTAAAAATGATTAAGAGCATTTTAGCGATCTTGCATAAAGTACTTAAATATAAAATCGAAATAGACATTTAGTGCTCATCAAATATGCTTCCATATATGCCTCATCCAATGTTAGCTGAACTTGTGACCTATTATATGTTGTTTAATAATGGGCCGTATCCTTGGATATTATTTACCTTCCGGTCCTGCTTGGTTTTGTCAGTTTGAGTAATTTCCATCAGAGCTCATACTCTCTTCTTTTGGGGGAAATCTCAATTTCAGGTGCGAGTGAGTTTTCAGAACTTTGGCCCCTACTCTGGAGTAGGAATGCTGGCCAACTTATCAGGCATCTGTTGTGTTCTCTGAACTTATAATATCTACTTTGGTAGAGGGAAGGGGGTTGTCATGGAATTTAATTAGAATTTATAATATCGTATCATCCAGTAGTCTCCAGGGTCTTGCAGCGTCTACCATGTTCTTGTGAAGTTGGGTTATAACATAATTATTCAAATTTATGAGAGATTATTTTTACTTAAGATCACTTTCAGGGGAAGGTGAAACGAAGGAGGGATGATGCTTTTGTACTTTTTCGGGATAGAATAATCTTGAGCGTACAATGAGCTTTGGTAAACACATACGTATATATGCAACTGTCAGTCCCAAACATTTGGTATGTACGGATGTCGTGAAGTACTTAAATATAAAATCTAAATAGACAGTTAGTGCCCAATAATCATGCAGAAATATATTCTATTGATTAACATAATCCCAGCATGCAGATAGGGGATAATTATATACTCGACTCTTGAACGAGATAATTTTCTATCTTGGTCTCAAGGTTGAGGGATAACGAGCATAGGTATATTTAGGCCTGGAAAGCCGCCTTGGTTCCCTCCGGTAAGTGAACTCCAAGGACAGCGTAAGGAAGACCTGGAACATCCCAAGGAATTATTCCCGAGCCTTGTCTATGGAAAGTATGGAAAAGTGAGTTACAACTTCACTCGCCCTTTAATAAGGTAAAATTAAGGTTTGCCACTTTCGCCCCCCCCCCCCTGAACCAAACTTTCTACCTGTTGTGCCGAAATTGAATTTTTGTTTCCCTTTCTTCAAGATCTTCTCTTCTTTATATTTCTCTCAGTTTATTAGGAACAATAAGGAGGGTTATAAATGTTCAGACTTACAAAAAGTATTACTTTTCGCTTACAAAACTTTATAGTATGATACCAGTTGAGAATATCATTGAGCACACCGATTAATTCTCAATAAACTTTCTTTGGCTACCTAAAAATTCGTTCCATTCAATAGAATCGGTGAAGATCCGTTGAAATTTTATGTATACACTGTATATTATATATATATATACATACAACCCCTACCTCAGCATAATGTTAGTTATTACCGAACAGATCAAACGATTTGCAACGGGAAGCTTAAATATCGAATTTGTAATTTGTGTATGTGTTTATCTATTGGAGTCTGTGTAGTACCTGTATATTTAAACCAAATTCGATATTTTGGCTTTCAATTTGAATCATTAGATGAATTCGTCAATGGCTGATATCCATCTTGGAAACCGGTGATTTTAGTTTGAGAAAATTTAAGATTATATTTATTTGCGTTGGGCAAAAGAAAAAAATGGTATTTTATAACATGTATTCTGAGATGATTTTAGTTGGGGTTCGGTCAAGGTAGATCCAAAAAACACAAATTTAAAAAATGTATTTTTTAATAAAGGATTATCTGCCAATGTTTCGGCTTAGATTGCAAGCCATCTTCAGGTCTGTAGAAATACAATGTCATGAGAATACAATCATAATTGAAATTAATATAATAGAGAATTGCAATAATATAATGTGATATGAAGAGTATGGATGTAGAAAGCAATGTAAGAGAATTTAAAAAGATTTTGAAAAACAATTGGAAAAAAAAAATAGAAAAAACAACAACAAAAAAACCTGCAAACAACAATTTATTGGCTAAGAAAATATTGAATAACATTAAAGCAATGATTTGCCACACCTACCTATCATGAATAACATTTTATAACATTTATATTTTATAAAATTCTTTAAAAACGCATATTGAGCAATATATTTTAAAATGTTTATATGTAATTAATTGCGTTGGGAGGGCCCTCTGATTTTTATAATTTACAAACCAATTTCAATATTCATGCTTTTCAGTGTTACATAAACATTGATATTGTTAAATATCTTCCTTGATATTGTGTAATTTGATTGATTTCGGATGAGAATGAGTGGGAGGGGGGTGTTTTGAGGGAGAAGAAAATTTATTATCGTAATATATTCATTATTTTAGCTAGGAAAAAGTTTATAAAACATAACCCCACCTTTGAATTTATCGGCATAATGTTGGAACTCAGTCCGTCAACCTTCATCAAAGGGGATTTTAGGTTAAATAGGAGAAAGCCTTACAGCAAAAAGAGAAGACTAAATAAAGTACCAGTTAGTTTATAGAAAGAGGAGGGTATTAGTGAAAACATGTTTAAAAACTGAAATTTTTTTGTGGAATGCATAGCTGTTGAAGCAGTGGAAGTGAATACTCACATCTAACTTACATAGACTGCAAAGAGCAAATTAGAAACAATGGTGACATATGAACATTGATATAAAAACAAAAAGAAATAAGGAAAGAGAAAATCTTCCAATCAGGACGACTCAGCGGAGAGAACGTGGAAGTTTAGTCCCGTGAGAATACGATTAAAATAGAGCAACGTCCAGGTGAAACGAAATTCTGCTCTTAAGAGCACATGAGCTACCTTCCTGTTGGTGAGCTAATCGATACATATGAACCGAAGAACTTGGATATTCAGTCCTCTGAGTGGTAACTCAAACAAAACCCGTCCTCACGAGACTGGAGACTTAGAGAGGTAACATGCCGTTACCCGCGGATGACCTGAAGATCGATGTCCGCTGAATCACATGCCGAATATCAAATATTGGCGGAAGGATGACGTCAAACAGAACGTGAATAACAAAATGAGACACGCAAATATCACTGAACAACAAAGTTTTTGTTTCGGGGTTGAAAATAGATGATTTTAATGTATTTCCACGTGTTAAAACCGAAAATGACCATAAAAATTATATATTAGCTCTTGTTTTCAAGATATAGTATCATTCTATTATATATATATTGAGTTTTCAACTAATGAAATATTTCATCACCAACAGTAGGTACACATGTTTGTTTACATAACACCCCTCTCATCAGCTGTTCATAAGTAGTAAACATAACCTTTGCGAGTTTGTCAATTGTACGCACGTGGTTGCTATTGAAATTATCGTGTGAAGTTGATTTTTAAATTAATTTAAGTGCTGATCTGAAATGCCTCGAAAGTGTGTGAATTCTGTCGATAGCTTTTGCTATATATGTGGTGAAATAACATTTAAGGCTCAGAAACGTAAAATGTCACCTATCATTAAGACTGCCTATGAACATTATTTTGGTGTAAAAGTTGGGGACCAAGATAAATCATGGGCTCCTCATATATGTTGTAATTCTTGTTCCGTCATATTGCGAGAGTGGCTGAAAAATAACAAGCGGGCAATGGCTTTTGCAGTACCTATGGTTTGGCGTGAGCCTACCAATCATACAGACGACTGTTATTTCTGCTTAACTCCTCCCATTAAGCAAGGTTTATCTATGAAGAAAAGAGGAACGGTGAAATACCCTAATCTCCCATCTGCTCTTCGGCCTGTACCACACTCAGACAATTTGCCAGTCCCTTCTCCACCCCAAAACTATGAAATTTTAGAGGAAAGTGATGAAGTCTGTTTACAAGAAGCAACCCATCCTTCTACATCCTATGACCCTGATTTTGATGTAAGCGATAGGTCTAGTGATCCGCACAGAATTAGTCAAGCAGAGTTGAGTGACCTTATAAGAGATCTTGGCTTGTCTAAGGAAAAGGCTGAGCTGTTAGGGTCAAGACTACAACAGTGGAATCTTCTAAAACATGATGTGAAAATATCTCAGTACAGACAGCTCAGTACAGGATGCTCCAGAAGTGTTTTATAAAAGACAAGCTAAACGACAGCGATCTTACAATACATCGGATTGACTTAATTGAAATTTGGTGGTACAAACCTCTTTTATTTGTCAAAACACTAAGAATAATGTTTTTTTTTATCAATTTTGTACTTAAAATATTCTAAAAGAAACATAACAATATTGTTTTTTGTACTTTCACTTTTCACGTATAGTATAACTACTCTTTAAGATTAAGTGCTGTATATCTCAAAAACCAGAGCTAATAAAAATTTTTCAATGTTATTTTCGTTTTTATCACCCCAAAATTAGTAGAAATAGACTAATTTAGTGTAGGAAACATTCAAAAAATATTTTTTTGTTGTGCAGTGTATTTAATAAGAATTACTTTACTTATTCAGAAGATTGTCTATCCTATCCCAAGGCAGGAAGTCAGGAGAGGTCTCCTCCATCTGTCATTGCATAGCTGTAAACATTAGGGTTAATAATTATAAGCTGCATTTATAATAAATACCCGCAAAACTTTATCAAAGGTAATGCCGTTTTGACTTTAGCTCGTGGTTGGTTAGCATGGCGAATCATTAGCAGCGTTCAGAGCCATCTCACAACTCCGATAGATTGTCTCACCTAAGCCGGATCTGAGAGTTCCTGCATCAGTTGATAGATGAATCTCTTTGGTCAATCTATGTATTTTCAGTAAATAACTTACCTTGCAGAAGTTTTCTTAAAGGGCACCTAATCAGTAAATATCTGTCTCAACTGACTAGTCACGTGTTTCTCAATTAATCGTGGGAGATATGACACACACTTCTGTTATGTGTATGTAACAAATTTATATAAAAATTGTACAAAGCTATATTTTGATTCAAAAACCCTCTTTTTTTTTTTTTTTTACAACTCTGTGGTCATTGAATACCTATCTAAGTGATCATATAAGATTTTTATCCCTTAATTCAAACATTAAGAGAGATCTGAAGCTCAACGCCTAGTCACGTATTACGGCAAACGTATCACCGCCCTTATTTGAAGAAATATTGGATTTAGTGTGGTGCAAGCCTGTGCTTACAGAGCTTAATTGTTGACAGAAAGAAAATGTGTCCTCTTATCGAGGTCGCACGTGACCGGACGTCTGCCTGGAAGGCTTTGGAACTAGTCCATAGTGACTCCTTCCCGTCGTAGTTTTCAAGCAGGACATAAGCTTTAGAATAAACTACTAGAACAATGACATTAACTATTTATTATATATTTTCAAAATAAACATAAATATTTTACAGTAGGTTTTTGATTGTACAAATTCTTCGATTCTTTACATCTATCGTCCATAGAACAAACAGAAACGATAATCTGCTAGGGAACTCTAATGTGTTTGTGTTCAATAGAAAGTTGGGCACCTTTTTATTCTCTCTGATTAAAGCGATCTGTTTCCCCGGAAATTGATCACTCTTTGTGTTTTGGTTCAGAGATGCAGTTATTTTTTTTTATCCCCCTACTTATATAAAAACTAATAATATTTATAATTTTACGAGTTGTAGATCTGAAATTTAAAAAAAAAAAAAGAAAAAGAATAGTAGCTATGTGACATTGGAACGCAGTTGTTAAGGGTGGTTGGATTAATATGTAGAAAATTTTCAATATGATGTTATAAAGAAATACGTTTTAAATCTATTTTTAGAATATTTTCGTTTTATGCACATTTTAAGAAAAATATATATCAATGAAAATATTTAAGATCGGAACTAAGAAGCCCCTTTTTGTAAAACGAAATCGGAATTTAAGCCTTATACAAACTGGTTGATATAATTATTTGAGTGAAATCGAACTTGAGTCTCCTTCCTTTTGTTCGATTTCAGCCAACTAATAGAGGTAGACCAAACTATAAACTTCATGTAAAAATTTGTAAACTTTCTTCGTTAAAGACTTTTTGTATTCAAATTTTTTGCTATGCTGCTCAAACTTCTTTATCTGATCCTAAATGTGTAGGGATATTCTTAAAAGTCTTCTTCCCCTTGAACCTTAATAAGATCATTGAGAGACAGAGCTGTATACAGGTAGCTAGCCTATCGTAAACATCCATTTATCTAGTAAATTATTCTTTAAAGATGATCGATATCTATTAAGGACAAAATTAGGATTCCACAGCAGTTGCTTGCAGGAAAACAAAACCACCTCCCAAGTATTTACATAATTTAGGCATGTTATAGAGTTCCTTACTTATATACTAAAAGTTCTGATTAATGAAGGACATTTCCTTAGCTCAAATAAAGACCTGGTTCGAATTGGTAATTAAAGCAGTTGGCATCGATAAATTAAGTTCCTGAAAAGCTTTTGTGAGGAAAATTTTTGTGCGTATACAATAACTTATTTATATAAATATTATATTTCTTGCGGTATTTAATCCCACGTTATTTTTATACAATAAATGCAAGGAAATAGCAAAAAAAAAAGTCTAACTGTCTCAGCCAGGACTCGATCCTGGATTTCCTGCTTACCGGGCTGGCGTGCTAGCCATTTACCCCACCGAGATTAGCCAGATAACTCATTAAATTCCCCGCACTCTACTGGAAGCTTAAATTTTATGATTTACTGGGAATTTAATGATTTATCTGGCTAATCTCGGTGGTGTGAATAGCTATCACGCCAGCCCAGCAAGCAGTAGATCTAGATTCGAGTCCTGGCTGAGACAGTTTGATTTTTTCTTCTATTCCCTTGCATTTATTGTAACTTCTTTATTTTCTTGACTTTAATATTTGACTGATTCTCGAATATTTCCAATTAAAATTTTATAATGGTAAGAATTCTTAAGATTTTTTCATATTTGAAATTAAAATTAAATTGCTATTCTATAAACTACTATATAAAATAAATTAGTCAATGGACATTCGCAATGGAGGTGTATGTTTGAATAAATTAATTGATTTGTAAGTTAAAATAAGTAATAGTGTAAGAAATCCTATAATACATACAACTACGGATAATTGTTCATATGTTTCTCACCAAATTCAATTTGTGCCTAATTACGGTTAAATTAATTTAGGTTAGCAGCTTTAATTGGGTGTGGGTTTAACTTGCTGCCATATATGCCTCATCCAATGTTAGCTGAACTTGTGACCTATTATATGTTGGTTAATAATGGGCCGTATCCTTGGATATTATTTACCTTCCAATCCTGCTTGGTTTTGTCAGTTTGAGTAATTTCCATCAGAGCTCATACTCTCTTCTTTTGGGGGAAATCTCCATTTCAGGTGCGAGTGAGTTTTCAGAACTTTGGCCCCTACTCTGGAGTAGGAATGCTGGCCAACTTATCTGGCATCTGTTGTGTTCTCTGAACTTATAATATCTACTTTGGTAGAGGAAAAGGGGATGTCATGGAATTTAATTAGAATTTATAATATCGTATCATCCAGTAGTCTCCAGGGTCTTGCAGCGTCTACCATGTTCTTGTGAAGTTGGGTTATAACATAATTATTCAAATTTATGAGAGATTATTTTTTACTTAAGATCCATATTTTTACTTAAGATCCATATTTTTTTCTTATAAATATCCATATTGCATACTTGTTGGGAGACAGGGGGTGAAGAAAGAGTAGAGAGAGGGGAAACGTTATTGAGTGGGAGTGAGAGGCGGAGGGAGATACAGGAGTAAAAGAGATGGAGGGAGGTTTAAGAGAAACTATATTACTCTCTTAAGAAGAAGAGAGGGATAATGAGGGAGAGAGAGAGATAGAATGAGATGTGAGTGTAAAATATACTTAGCAGACCTTTCTCACTGCCTCATTGACTCCCTCTCACATCTCTCTCTCTCTCTCTCTCTCTCTCTCTCTCTCTCTCTCTCTCTCTCTTTATCATCATATTTGCCCTGATGAAGGCCTGAAATTCATGCCGTCATGGTATTAGTGAGTTCTCTCTTATCTATATCTTTTATCAATAATCAACCCCCTGAAAGTTATGGAGTATTTCATGAAGTTTGAAATTTATGTNGAAGAGAGGGATAATGAGGGAGAGAGAGAGATAGAATGAGATGTGAGTGTAAAATATACTTAGCAGACCTTTCTCACTGCCTCATTGACTCCCTCTCACCTCTCTCTCTCTCTCTCTCTCTCTCTCTCTCTCTCTCTCTCTCTCTCTCTCTCTCTGCCTCCTCACTCTCACTTAAGCTCTTTACGAGAGAACTCATGGTATTAGTGAGTTCTCTCTTATCTATATCTTTTATCAATAATCAACCCCCTGAAAGTTATGGAGTATTTCATGAAGTTTGAAATTTATGTTCCATATAATTAGAATTTGGGGGCCAAGTCGGCCAGACGGTACGGGTTTCATAATTAATTTCACATATGAATCTTGTAGTCATTTGTTGCCTACCTTATTCTATAATGCTCTCCCACCCCTTATGAGCATAATAAAAAGATGTTCTTTCATTACAAAAATGACCTTTCCTTCAATATCTAGCCACTTTTTTTTCCCTCCCCTTCCTTGCTTCTTAGGACCCGCTGAGCCCTTTAGGTCAGTAGTGACCTTTGTACCAGGACTACCCTCTGGAGCTCTTTATTGGCCCCCTTCAGGAAAGGTAAATTGCTTCTATAAAGTAGCCTAAGTAGGACAGTATCAGACACAATGAAAAAATTCATTAACTCCTGTGCATCACGGATGAACGTACTACTTACTGACAAATTGTTGAATATACAGTTCACATAATTAACTGACCTGGAATTGTTTTCATTTAATCTATATTTAATAATTTTCTTTATACAGTTTTTAATAATTAAATTTATTTTAATTATTATATCCGCGAAAGAAAAACATATTTCTTAATTTAATTTAAACTTAAAGGAATAGGCTTGATAAAGTGCAACAACAAAGATTACTGCAAAATGATAAAACCATTATTCTGATAAATGGATTGTGTAGTTTACCTTATACATTCAAATAATAAAGATAAGGTGGGTTTAGTATTTAGTGTTTGTGACTAGCATTTTATGGGCCATGAGGTCGAAAACCGGTTCCCCTGATCCCATTTATAAACAATTATTTCTAGAGCTCCCTACTTGATTGGTCTATGGTCGTTCCGAACTTTACTCCCTCCTTGTAGAACTAGCGCAGATTTGCCTTTTGCCAAAACATGAAAAGGATGATTTATGGTGAATATAAGATCCGCCAGTCTACTAGTAACCCCTCAACTGATGGAGTAAACCTGTTACTGAAAATATCAGGTCCTCCAAGGGTAGTAGGGGCTGGGAGAAGAACCGACTAGTTTGGGTCTAATTAGGTCTAGACATAGTTAAGTCTGACCAAGCGTGCATAATTACACATGTTAGGTGGTTATAAATATTTCGCGTGTTAAGGACAGCTGAAAAATAATCAGATAATGTTAACAATAATTAAAAACCAAAATCAAATAAGATTTGTTTATTATACTTTACTCTGTTTATATATACTCTGTTTATTATAATATTAACACAGTGATATTATATAAATAGTAGTAGGGATTTAAAATTCACACAAAGATTTATATTACTTTTCTAAAGTGGTATTTCATCGATTAGATGTATGAATGTTTTTCAAATATTCTCTATGAGAATAGTATAAATAGCTAAATTTGTTCATAATTCCTTAAAAAAATAGGCAAAAAATGTGGTCGAAAGTGAACCAAGTTTATAGACCTAGAGATTGATGTTTGCTTGAGAAAATATTTTATGACTGGATAAAAAATCTGGACGAAGTAGGACTATGTGCCTAAGTGCATTATTTTCTATATAGAATAATTTACAAAAAACATTTGCTTTATATTTAAACTAGCTTTTTTAAGCTAGAGATGTAGGAGCCATTTTCCTGGATGACTGTTTACAGTAGAGTATCGCTTGGTTTGAAACTTCTTTTTGTACTTAGATTTCTTATTGCGCAGTGAAAGTTCGTCATTTACTCTCGATGTTTTTGAGGATTTTAGTACAGGTCATTAATTTATTGTTTAACTAACTGGACAAGAGGGGATTCATACCATATTCATAGAATTACGTCATTTGATAGTTGCTAAAGCAGCTATAAAGTGCAGTAGTAGGCTTTAGGGTGTAAGGGGCTCATTTAAAGGGTTCAGCTGTAAGGGCAGCACTCGGATTGTAAGCTCCAGGTTGTACACTTGTACACATACGTGTGCGGGGAAGGGTCTGAGGGTAAGTCCTTGGTCCTGATCCCAAATATATGCCCTAGGGATTACTTACCCCTCTCTCTCTCTCTCTAACAGAGGATTTCCCTAACCCTTCCCTGCCCGATTTCTCGCCTTCACTAGGGCCAGCCTCATTTCAAGAATGGCGTTTTCCAGAACGCTCTACCCATTCCCTAAAATTAATGGTCACTCTTGATGTTAAGCCCTTTATTGGCTGAGAGTTATCCTTTTAGTCTTAAAATTTTAGACTCTTTATTGAACCTTCGTAGGATAAACAATAAATTTGGTGCCTCCCATTATATATGGTTATTATTTTTTCTCTCTACTTACCGGAATATTAAAACTAGATGCATAAAATATAATTTTTAAGTTTCTTTAACTTGCTGGAAACTGTTGCTTTTTGTGGTCATTAGCGATTATTTTTTCTATTACTTTTAATAATTGCGTTATTTAACATTATCTTTGTAAATTAAACGGTAAATGATTTTGGTACCGTTACTAAAGTCCTAACAGATATTGCAGTGCTGTGATACTTAAAATCACCAAGTGACATCTTCAGACTAGTTAAAGTTTTTCTCTAGTCAAGAGCTCATGCTGCTTCCAATGACTGCACAAAGTCTACTACTGATTTTCAGTATTGAAAATGGTTCTACAATAAATAATTACATGGGAAGAAACCAATTTTCAAACTTAGCTATTCATGTATGGAAATTCTTAACTCTGCAACCATTTAAATAATGATCACAACTAAATTTTGTTGTGATTTGGTTGTTAATTATCCTGTATCCACATCTAAAGAAATTCGCTCAATTCATGCTGTCAATGAGCGCAAATATTATTTACTCAATTTGACATTGCAATTTCTTTGTCAAGTATCAAAGCAGCTCTTAAGCATATACTCAATCTTAAATTTATGTGTATTTAAATATTTACTCTTAAAATTATGGCAGGGTACAGGTAAAACGTAACAAAATGCCTATTATAATTAAATATTTTTCTACATTTTTACCTTTTCTAATAAAAAAAATGTATTTTAATTTATTTATTTCTGTAATGGTTATCGACAAGAGGGTCAATTGACTTTTCCAGGCGGAAGAACTAAAAAGTTACAAATCATTATACACAAGAAATTCAAAGGGAGCCAGAAAAAATCTTACTACCTCTGCCGGGACTCGTACCCGGGGCTCCTGCTTTCCGAGCAAGTATGCTAACCCCTACACCACCTCTCCAACTCCCCGCATATTACTCCAAGTCTAAACCCAATTAGTAAGAAGATATCGTCTTATACTCGAAGGAGCTAAAACATTGTCGGCTATTTTTTGAACTCTCGTTTTTTTCTATATTTATTTTTTAAATAATAATATAAGTTGTGGTATATAATCCCACGTTAAATTTTATACAAGATATGCAAAGAGAGCAAAGTAAGATTTTTTTTCTGGCTCCTTTTACATTTCTTGAATAAAATTTAACGTGGGATTACAGATCACAACCAATATTATTTGCAAATAATTATGGTATATTAATTGATAACTGACCCAATAAATTGATCCCTTGGTACCTTTTTACGTCTTCTGCTCCACATGTTTAGCCCTCATTTTTCTTATAATTGTTATCAGGGGCTTTCGTTTGTCAGAAATTTGTAGAAACAAGTTTTTGAAGCATGAATGCCCTCCTTCAGGTTTCAATTAAGACAAGAACCTGATTATGCTTCTGGAAGGAAATAAAGGTTGAAGATGGATGCATATATTAGCCTTCAGTCTTGAAGTAGCTGCTTCTAAATTCTATTTATCTTGAAGCCATTGCAGACACCATTCATTTAAATTAGTTTTATATAATGTTCATATTTTCCTTTAAAGAAAAAGTTTGGAGGTGAAAAAGTTTGAGGTTAGAGATAAGGACAGGCGAGGAAAAAAGCTGCTCAAACAGACCGCACTCCGGAAACAGAACACTACGGGCTACTTATTTCTCTTTTGTTCCACCTGATTAATAGCTCCAATCAGCGGTCGCCTCAGCTGATTGTGTATACTTTTTATTCAGTGTCCCCGCCACAGCTTACTTGACTCCATTCCTGCCTCGAATGGAAAAAAGCCTCAAGTGAATTCCTCACAGTCTACTAGAAATAAAGATGGCATTGGTTGAAATCAACGAGTCCCGAGAAGACTTCTAGATATAAAATCCGTTATTAATTACACCAGGCATTTAAGAATAAATGTGAAATATATTTACTACAGCAGATAGATCAAACTCTAGGTCTTAGGTGCGAGTAGTATTTTTTTTCTTGAAACTCTTGACGGTGTTGATCGGTTGAAATTTTTCAAAAGTCTTGCCATGGTACCAACGTGAGATGTACGCACACACCCCTCCCCCCATACACACATGTACACACCAACCCACCCACACACACTCACATATACTAGTGGACCCGGCAAACTTCGTTTTGCCAAACAATTTTTTTTTAGAGGGCGTTGCTGGCCCTAAGCAAACATTATTGATGTATTATCACACGATTTAAATAGAGCTTTTAACGAAATTTACGGCCTTCAAATAAAAATTCATGGAACACCTATCATAAAGTTTTTTTCACAGGATAATTTACATATGGTGCAGATAAGGGCTCAATCAATAAAGGAACACATATATTTAAGGCAAATTGGAAATTATATTTATTTATCTTCATCACTAACAAATAAATAACACCATCATGTAAATATTCTTTGTAAATGAATTAAAAACTCGGATAAAATTTTGATATTTGATCCTTATTAACATAGGTTTTTTTTGTAAGTATCTTTGGAACTACATAACCGATTTAAGAATTTGATATCTCGTTTTGAAAAATATGACTGTGGACGGCGACGAAGTCTAGACCATTAATGATGGAACAGTCGACGTCCAAGGATCAGAAACAGGATCACTGATCCCGTGTTTCTGATCTGATCAAAACTATTTAAGCGAATTCTTCATGGACCCCCATGACTAAGAGTAATATTAAAGACTTTATTGGTGACGTCCTTCCTGACTTCAACAAATGACAACGGCTTTAAAAAAAAAAAAAAAAAAAAATGTATATGCCATTGGTGTTGCAATATGAAAATTTTATTTTGCCGCGCCCCTCCGCTCGCAGACCAAGAATAAAAAAACAGACTTCACAGTGTCACTCGCCTGAATATATTGAGAATATATATTCTAAGGATTCCCTGTAAATTTCATCAAAAATCGGCCCAGCGTTTTAATGTCCATACGTTACATACATAGACACATCCTATATATATATATACATACACACACCCACATTCCCTATAGAAAATGAGTAAAGTATTAGTAACATGGATTTTAATATGCAATATTTAAATGCTTCAAGAGAGATATATAAATGTTTTGAACGAATAACTGATTTATAATTAAGACTGAAAAGGCAGATTGTAAGTCTCTCACAATCAGAAACCGCGATTGAGCATGAAATAATCCATGAATTAATCCAAAAGCCATTAAGAATAGATCATTGATCTGGCTACAATCCTCATTAGTTGAGCCACTGGCTAATGAGGGTTGTATCCTGACCAATGGTGCATCCGGTTTCGGATTAGATCATGGATTCTAATCCGAAACCAGACATATCTAAGTCTATGCTCATAGACAGTTTCTGATTAGTGAACAGTGTTGCTTCCATTCATCGACTTTTGAGGGACCATCCCCATACTCAGTAGAGGATTTCAAATGAAAGGCTTCTTTCTATCTGGGCTGGAGGACTTAAATCTGACACCATGTCCATTCAGTTACTAGTTCACTCGTTAGTGTGAGTGTCGCCATAAATTGCTCTCTATAAAGTGACTCAACTCAATATGTGTGCCTTTTTAGAACCCTCAAAATTTAGCAACAAATGAATCGCTAATACATAATCTTCTTTATGGCTAAAACTCTTGCAATCTTATGATAAATCATCAGTGGAGTTTTAGAACTATTTAAAACCAAGCTTCTAAGAAAAGAAAGTAGAGACCATAAGTTAGTATCAAAAATATAATAAATTGTTAAATAATTGAAATACAGTTCAAAATTTTAGTTTTAGGAGTGATATTTGGGGCAAGGAACTTTATAGGTTCACTGAAAGATGTAGTCTTCCTGTTTTTTAAATACATTATTGTAGTAAAATTTTTAAAATGGGGGAAGACTTCATCTTTTACTGAACCTAACGTGTTCTAAATTTTATTTTTAAGAATATAAATAATAACTTTTAAATAAAAACAATTTTTCTTGTTTTCTCATCATTTAAATCACATAATGGTATAGTTATAAAATATGATCCTAACAATGTAAAAATTAATAATTGATTTTGGATGAGTCTGGTAGTAAATATTTTATTAAAATAGATAGACGGTGAAATTTTCTAATAAGTATTAAATTGTTATGGGAAATATGTTTATATGTCAAAAAAGCGTCAGTCAAAAATTCTGATCTATAGTATTTCGTGAGTCGCAAATAATAACATCCTAAAATGATCTATTTTTTTTTTTTGTTGAATTTCCTAGAATCATATAATTTAGATAAATTCTTCATAATTATTTAATAAGATAATTTTTAAAATGTAAATCACTTGGAATCTTTTTACTAGACCTAAAATGGTCTCGTAAAATCGATTACCTACGCTTTACTGTAAGAAAGATAATAAATAATTATTTTATTTCTGCCTGTGATGATATTGATGACTATCAGGATTATCGAATCACAACCAA
>KZ807472.1:363095-373326 GCA_000696205.2 Oncopeltus fasciatus | reverse complement strand
GTTCAAAGAAGATAAGAATTTTAGGAATAAATTTCGGTCAATTTTAATTTGTTTATTCACAGGTATTTCTTTATGTATACACTCGCAGTATGAATAAACAAATACCCAAGGACATTAAAATCTATATCGTATCATTCCTCGTGCGTATATTTTTCCATTTTCATAAATTATAGTATAAGTCGTGCGTCAGAAGCACCACATTCTTTGTTTTCCTTTTAAAAATAGGATTCCTTTCCATATTGGATTATCCTAGTGGCAGAGGCAAATTGCATTATTCTGTATGGTTACACAGGGGTGGAGGGAGACATGAATAACGAATCGTGCCACAGTATAGCGGGCGTTACTGAATTTGAAATGCTAATTTTCCAGCTTTCGGTGTATCCAAATCTATGACGCCATCGCTGAAACACCAATTAAAGTAAGCGACCTATAACAGTTTAGATAACGCTGCAAGTGGAACCAAGCATTTCCCTCAAAGAAATCAAGTAATTCACGTTGCTACTATGATATAAATTGTGCAAAATTTCTTCGGATATATTACTGGATCAGCAGCTCGAATTATTTTTTTTATAAGACATTTTTCTTCTAATCCTTAGTTGAGCTTAAATTGAACTAAGAGAGTTATCGATTAAATGGGGGAAAAATGTGGAAATCATAAAAATTGTCTTATTAGTTCTCATGTTATAGATTTATAGGAAATCTGTTATATCAAATTCCATCGAATCATTGAAAGAATGATACTTATATCCTAAGACGCAAAATTTAAAATTTTGGATTATGTTAATTGAAGTGTATGATTTAACTTAGATCGCTCAAGAATTGTCTAATATGTATTTATATATTATATGGTATAATAAATGATAGAGTATAAAAAAGGAATTTATTAAATTCAATGAGTATTTTATTCCATTTAAAGGCAAGCTATATGGATTTACTAATAATCCGAATAGATTCTTCTCTCTTTGTGAAAAATTAGAAATGAGAATATCTTTAACTTTCGAAAGTAGAAGTAAATTTATTAATTAGATTCAACTCAGGACAGAATAATTAATTTATAATATATGAGAATTCTTAAGTAGCAATTAATTAATAAAATCTTTTCAACGAAATTAACAGCACTGTGATTGCTGAAGTAAGACTTAATATAAAATAACGTAAAGTTTTATTGGACATATTGTTATATATGCAAATAAACGAATAACTGCTTATTTACAAGGCGGCAAAGGTAATTCAGGAAAATAATGCACATTACTTAAATGTGCATTAATGTCTTTCCAGTCAACCGTTTTATATTTTCAACCATCTTACTCTTTTTGGTAATAGTTTTGTGCCAACGATTCTTGGTTGCTCTCGGGAGTATACACCGAAATTAGTCCCCTCCCTCTCCTACCATCTCATTAAAAGCTAATTTAAAAAATGTTCAAAGACCATCCTAAATTTTGTTGCATGGACAATTTATGACGCTTTAGATATATGAGATATGAAAAATATTTTCCAACCTATTTTTAGGTTAGAACGTGTATACAGCTCCACTTTTAAGAGTTTTACAACCTTCTCGGTGTCCAAGAAAGGCCTTTAAGAGATGCTGAGATTACTGAAGAATCACATCAGAAAACATGGACTTGTCGCTGTAGTGCCGAATGGAATGTCCCAGGAACCGTGATCTTGATGGGGAATATCCTTTTCCGCCAACCAAGGACATCTCTCCTTTGGCTGAAACTCATCAGGCCGTTTGTAGATGGAGTTTTGCGCCGACTATTCTAGATCTCCTCCCATACTTATCTCTGCACCCTTTAGCGGAGAAGGTAGTGAGCGACTCCCACAGTCAACAGATGGCGTTTCGCCGGCTTCTACAGATAAAACCCCCGCTAGGTGGAATGGTTGGACGACTCCCTTCCGGTCACCTGTCTGCAGCTTATCTGAAATTCTAATACCTTCACCAGTCCGACCATGACGTTTCCCAGCCTGCTTGCTTTGTTTTGGTTTTGTGAACTATGCCTCCATAAACTTGGGCCTGACGGAAAGTGGTACCTCTTCCATATGTTCTGCATTCTTCTGAGTTCATGGTCTGCAAAAATAGGAGCTTTTTAATTCTCGCCAAAGCCTGTCAATCTATTACATTTAGAAAGTCCCTTTGTAGATCAAAAGTTTGGTATTTTTGTCCAAATATACTATCATAAGTAAGTACATTAAATATGTAAAGCCTATTATTTATTCAGAATATCTTAGGAGCAATTTTTTTTGTCAGATATTATGTATGATAAATGCTTATTTGAAGACATTTTTTTGAATTCCCCTTATAGGAAGAATCTGAATAATAAGATATCTTTAAAGATATTTTCTAACTCATGCAAAAAAGTATTTTTGGTAATTTCGAATTTAATAATTACAAGAATATAATTGCAAGCTTTAATTTGTTTTCACACTTGTCAATAGTTTTGATAATTAGATTCTACAAGTCCCTAAATGTTAAAAAATACAGATTAGATACTAATTTAACAGCATATTTTTAGCTCTTTTTAGATATATATTTAAAAATTTTGTAATTCAAATGTAATTAATGGGCTGTGAAAATCATTTGATTCTAAAGAAATGTTTGATTTAGTGGTTCTTATATTCATTGGTGTCTCTTATCCAAGACCTTAATAAGCATTTACTTAGTGTAGGCGGACTTATAAATCCGGCAATAATAAAAATATTACTTGTTTTTAAAATATCAACTCTAACTTCAATAATCTAGAGTCAGCAGTATTTCATCTATTGTTGAAGAATGCTGGTTAATACTAATAACAACTGGAAGCTATGAACTGATTGTAATTTGTTGTAGACGGAGAATATAAGGTATGATTGTAATTTATTAAGTAAATATAAAGAACTTCTCTGCCAAATTGTAGAGTAAGTCATTGCTGCCCTCAAAAACTAACAAGAAACAAACAATAATTAATTATAAGATAATTATAAATAAACTACAATTAGGTCCTTTTAGAAAAGAGATTCACTTATAACAAACTTAATTAAAACTTATCACGAACTAGTAGAGAGTTTGTTAGGGTTCGGTTAGGGTTAACTTTTATTTTAAAAAAAAATTTTTTTTGTATCTGCCGACGTTTCCGCTTACATATAAGCCATCTCCAGGGCTATCAAGAAGAGAGGGGACAACACGTCTTCTGGAACCAATCAGTATGACTGAGGTCCCTCAGATGTATGCCGAAACGTCGGCAGACAATTGAAAATACATTTTTTTAAATTGTATTTTTTTTGGATCAACCTTGACCGAACCCCAAAAAATTCTCTACTAATAATCTCCGCGGTCAAAAACTCTCCATTTGAACTTATCACTAACTGTATAGTCTGATAGAGATCTGGTTGGATTATCATTATACTGACTGTTACTCTGTCTGAAACTATTAAAGGGACCCCTATTTATTTTTTTAAGTGTCTGATGGTACTTACCTCGAACAGAGTTAAATAAAATCCTCGTCCTACCCCCCCCCCCCCCTCTTATTCTATATCCCTGTAGACTGACAATAAAGGAAGGAGTCTGGTGGACTTACCATATAAGAACTTATACTAAGTCGGGCTTCCATGCGAGCTCCGTGAATATGTACTTCCCAAAAGCGTTACTTATATTCAATTAATTACATTTCAGTGTAGACCGTAACTACCATTTGTTGCTTTCAACAAAGTAATAATTATAAAAATAACCCAATATCTACGACCAAATATATAAAGTTTTTTATGTAATAATTTTATTTTCAATTACTTATAAAATATAATATATATAACTAATAGATTTTTATTTTATTTTGACTGGTAGAAATTTTATTACTGCTGTCTTTGGACATATAAAGAGAATATTTGCATGAAACAAAGTCATTTTCTTGAAAGGGAAATGGTACTTGAGTTAGTTGGAGTGAAAAATCAAACAACCTTTCTTAGTATCTCGTTCCTCCTCTATGATGCAATAAATATTATATTTTTGGAGACAATGCACTTAATTAATGTTTTAGGACGCAATCTTCTTCTTTAGTTATTCGTATTTATTGGTATAGGTATAAAGACCTTTAAAAATTTATTAAATAAATCAATCCATATAAAAAGTTTTGAATATATTCTATTTAATTACATTAATTTTTAAATTATTCCTAAAACAGCTTAATTTTAAATTGACAGGATTTCATCTTAAAATGGCATAACGAGAAGTAAAGGCAAAGGGCATTTTAATATGCTTCCCACATTTACATCCTCGATCTGACATCATTCTTTGTAATAAAATTTATTTTATTATTGACCGAAGAGACGACAAAAAATATGATTTATTGCTGCTGAAGGTTTTATCCATTTTGTAACGACAACATGTTGTAGCTTATCCTTGACAGGTGTTTTCTTCCTTATTTTTTTATCCCTAAGATTTGTCCTAAGGTATAATCCCGTCTGGAAATTTTTTTTTTCCCTGGGGATCTCACACATGGATTTAAGGAAAGCAAAATCCGTGTAATATAAAACAAATATAATAATCCTTTGAGTTTTCCCACATTATATAGAGGAAATCAACCAAGAAAGGGCTGCAGGTAACGTTTTTTCAACAAAACGGTTTTCGTAATTATATTTAAATGGCCAAATGTACTAAATTAGCGAATAATTTATAAACTAGATTATTAAAATTAGTTATTTATTTGATTTTGCCAAAAACAATAGGACTTATAGATAGTTTTTTGTACATTTTGTTTGCAAAATTTTTTTTACTTAAATTTATTTTGTAATTAGAATTGCAATTTAATTATGAATAATTTGATTACACTTCAAACATAGTTTTGAATAAGTTATGAACAATATGGAAAAATAGAATCGTTGTAACTGCGTAAGATGAGACAATTGTTTCTTTGTAAGGTGGTCGATTAACTTTAGTAATTTTACTAAAGTAGTTATTCTACTTAGTAGTTATTCAATTTTACTCGTTACTGAAGGTACAATGCTAACTGTAATTATAATATAGCATCTAATAACATGGTAAAAACCCTTCTTCGTAAACCCCAGGGTTAGTAACTGTTTCACCAAATGTGGACTACAATATACTTTAATGAAATACAATACAGTAACGATGATGTCGCTGCGAAGAGCAACAAAGGCGAATTTCTGCTCTTAAGATTTATCAAAAATCTTACAAATGGCTATTGAAAGAAAATAAAGAAAGAAAAATAACCTTTATTTTGGGACTTAAGTCCCCTTGAATAACAAGAAGGCTACATCTGATAGAACAGCTCATTCTGACCTAATTACAATAATAAAAAACAGCTTTGTACTTGTTAGCACAAATAAGTAATAAACTGTTAATATAAAATTTTATCAACATAAGAATGACATTATTTGCTTCTTATTGAAGGAAAAAGAAGAAAGAAATATTAAAAATAAAAAATGAAGATATACATAGGGTAATAAAATAGATGTTCAAAAAGAAAATTTGTCCAAAGTTTATAAAAGAAAAAAAAACTAATACTATAACTATAAATCATGATACGAATTAAAATAAAGTTTAGGAGTCTGACAGCTAAATGTACAGAGATACCTGGGATTGTTGTGGGGAGTGAGGAGGAACGACAAATATTTAAAAGGATCGAGTTCCAGAGACTAGGGGATCTATCTGATTATACCTATGAGGAACAGAAGGGTGGTTTTCCAGAAGGCCTCAGCTTCCAGAGGAAGGCTTGTTCGGCGACAGTGAGTTCACCTGTTGTACAAGCCGAAATCCCGGCTCACCTCGTGTTTACTGTCCACTGAAGCCGGATTTTCCGATGCTGTCAACAAGGTTGCACTCTGTTTACCTCTCTCGTAACCTGCCCCTCAGAGCTCCCCGTTCTCCCTCGAGGAATACGAATGGGCACTCTTCTGACGCTGTCCTTCGTACATACAGTTGGAACAGTGTGCGTTACATTGATAGAGAAAAAATATGAGTTGATCTTAAAAGCTTAAGAAAATAATCAGGTTAAAACGTAAGATTGCTAAGTGTCTATCGTAACATTCTTGTAATACTTCTTTAATATGCATTTTTGTAAATGTTAATAAAACTTAAGCATTGGAACAATAGAGTTTACACCAGAAATAGAGCTTGCTGAATTCTATTTGGACTTCCTCTAACCACCCCCTCGAGTTGGTCTCCTGAACCAAACTTATTGGGTTCCATTCTTAGAGTGTACAATTAGTTTTTATTTTATTTTTGTGGTTCATTTTGTAATGGTCCGTAGGATTCCTTTGGAAATGACAAGTGTGATTCAAAGACCTTGCAGGAGAAAAATAAGATGGTCAGAAAAACGTGCTGGTCTTACACCTTGCTCTTGTATTCCGTACGTCGCAAATTAACACTTGAGTATATGACCTCGTAGGTTCCCACTTTTGGTGGTTATAGTAGTTGCACACCTTGGGGCTATAGTCCAAATTCCAGAATATTGCAGTTCCTTCAAGTTATACGGATTTTAAGAGCAGGACAGGTCTCACTGATCCTGGGAAAACTACCAGACCGCGAATTTTTTGAGTAAAAGTTAGAGCTTGTATTGCGATATAGTTGATTGGGAATGGATACGAAAAATACTCCTAAATTGATGATTTCTGTCAATCTACAGAAAATTGACAATTCTTTTTATAGCCGAGCCGTAAGACAGATCACTGCTCATTAGGTTCAAATGGAGAGTTTTTTAAAATCTTTTTAAAAAATACACTTTTTTTAAATTTGTATTTTTTTAAATCTACTTAAGGAACCTTTTACATTAGGTACGTAGCGTGGTGTGTACCTTATTTGTTTAATAGTAAATTTAAACATTCAATATTTATGGAGCTGATATATAATCGTGATATTCATAACGAAATTCTCTTTAGAATATATGTTTAGATATATGTATATAAAAGTAGTGTTGGATGAAAAAATGCTGAACAAATTTTGATGCATATTCACTGAGACTTGTATTTAAATTCAGAGATGGGATCTGAAAATCCTACCTCTGAATTTGAATACAGGTTCTGAAAAAATTCGAAATATTACTGACCTGAAAAAAAAATTATACAACTGTAGAATTCAATATGAAGCCCTCTTTAAAAGAAGAACATACTTTATTTTTATCGAGCAATATACCTCCCTCAAATTCAAGGGAATTAATTATTAGGTCTTCAATAGAAATATTAAATATTATTCCTAAAATCATACGAATGTATTTCAGTCTGGAATCCTTCAGGATCCAAGTTGTAAATTTCATGAACAATTTCTTCCCAGTGGTGGGATATTATAGTAGTTGCTCCTGGTGAAAATATTTGAAATTAGCCCTCACTCTAGCCTGAAATATTTGTGTGGCAATGTGGATGAGGAGTAGGCCCTTGATGCATGAGGAGTGTTGGCCCATGCCTCGTACGACCAGGCAATCCTTCATTCCGCTGTAACTCAACCTACTATTACTTACTGAAACCTCTCTCTCTCTTTTTATAATAAAAATTCTAGATATTTATTTTATTTAAATTTTTATAAACTTATCGGTAGTAGTGTGTTGGGAGCCTTTAAAAATTTAATAAATTAAGNACCTACTATTACTTACTGAAACCTCTCTCTCTCTTTTTATAATAAAAATTCTAGATATTTATTTTATTTAAATTTTTATAAACTTATCGGTAGTAGTGTGTTGGGAGCCTTTAAAAATTTAATAAATTAAGCCTGCTAAGAATTAATAGAAATTGCCTAAGGTTTATGATTTTGCTCTACAATTTGGGGCTGAACTTGGTCACATCAAAGAGCTCCCACCAAATGGCTCGCTCTTAGAGCTTTCTAATTTATCACATACTGGATGGATTTCGAGTCTTCTATCACAGAAGGACTATCACAGCATCTCACATCCATACCAGCCGCTATTGACCAGAGTCGTCTCCAAATTCAATCTAATTCTCACCCTAGAGAAGTACTTCGATGTCATCCATTCTTTTGGCCCACCATAGACGTCCTAGCTCGATGACCTTCGCTACATCAGACATGTATCCAGTTATGCCTTTCACTTCAATATATATTATTGTTATATAGTTGGGGATCGGTCAAGGTAGATCCAGAAAATACAATTTAAAAAAGAATATGTGTATTTTTTAATTATCCGCCTATAAATAATTAATCTGTGTGAAAAATCTTTTTTTAAATTGTATTTTGTGGATTTACCTTGACCGAACCCCAACAAATAAAACATCTATTAATAATTTCTACAGTCAAAAACTCTCCATTTGAATATTTATTATATATTGAATAATAAACCACATTAATATTTCCGATATGTTTGAAATTCTTTTAATCACCAACTTAGGTTCCTATAGAAACTTGATGTCAAAGAAAATTGATCTGTCTCAGATAATATAAAAATTAACTTGTGTTAAACTTTGTACTTAATATACCAGTTATCCAGCAAAAGTTATGCATTGTGCACTAGATTTTTCATGGCTGTCTATTTTAGGAAGGAAATTTATATTTTCCGTTTATTAGTTCTTCTGATGGAATCCCCCTCTGTTCCAATGAAGTTCAGAAAGTGATACAATTCAAAATTTCATGGTAGTCAATTTTAGGTGAAAAAAAACAAACTAATACTGTGTAACTTTGGTATTACTCCCTGGTATTGGTATTCCCACTAACCTACTAATATAAGTAAAAATAATTTAAAATTTACGGTTGTTTACTGTAATAATTCAATTTGTTTCCTTAGCACTAATATTTAGAGTGAAATAATCACAAGTTTTATACACGGAAAATACACCTATGGGTTTTACTCTAAGATGATATTAGTTGGGGTTCGGTCAAGGTAGATCCAAATAACACAAATTTAAAAAATTTATTTTTTAATAAAGGATTATCTGCCAACGTTTCGGCTTACATTGTAAGCCATCTTCAGGGCTGTAGAAATACAATGTCATGAGAATACAATAATAATTGAAATTAGTATAATAGAGAATTACAATAATATAATGTGATATCAAGAATATGAATGTAGAAAGCTATGTAAGAAAATTTAAAGTTTATGAAAAACAATTTAAAAAAGAACCAATTTGAAAGAAACATGCAAACAAACAGCTGCTTTAATGATATTTCAATTTTTTTTCTTGTCAATAAGCTGTTTGTTTGCATGTTTCTTTCAAATTGTCTCCTAAAAGTCCAAATGGTCTCCTAGGACCATTGGTTGGAAATTTAGATAGTGCAGAAGAAATATCAAAATAATTTTGTTTTTGCTTAGAACTGCCAAAACTGGTGAATGTTCTGTGCTTCGGGCATTTTCCAGATCGTAATGGTCCAGTATGGCGCAGTAAATGCCGACCATCAGGAAGAAAGTGTTCGTACGTGAGCTGGGGCTGTCGTGTGTGAGCCCTGGGCAGAACCCCTCGACAGGATTATCTCCGGTCTTTGTGTCGCCGGCACAATGGAACTACATAATCCTCGAGACTGTTCACACGCGGTGACTTACCCTCCCGAAGATACGTCTCTTTCCTACGCTCTGACAACTCCTTTTCACGTCCTCCCTGGCCCGCCACCCTACCCTTCGTCATCTGAGTACATCTTTCCAGAGCGGAAACCATCTAATTTATCAGCTCTTTGTGCCCTGCGTGGAATTCTAAGCTGTCTCGCTTTGGATGGATAGCTGCCTCGCTGTATGTACGCAGGGGAAACGTGATGGACTAGGGACCTCCTTACATTTTCTGTGATCTTTATTGAGTATTTCCTGTTTCTCTGCTTAGACTGACCCATAGTTGCCTTTCCTGTTCTAGGAGAGATCATTTTACGTAGAAAAATCTCTCCTTTTAGCTTCATGTCACGTGATCAAAAACAATGAAGCAAAATTCACATTACAGTCACAGACCATACACCAACAAATAACATGGTGATAAAAGAAAGTACGTCACGCAGAAGCTGCGTAATCTAAGTAGAATTCCCAGATTTACTTAAAGACAAGTATAAATATGACGGACAATAGAAACATTATGCACACAGGCAAATAGACACACAGGCTTTCATTATTATTTTTAAATATAAATATATATAGATAATTTTTAGTGCAAGGGAACAGAATAAAAAATCTAACTGTCCCAGCCAGGACTCGAACCTGGATCCCCTGCTATCCGGGCCGGTGCATTTACCACTTATGCTACCGAGACAAGTCTGATAAGTTATTAAATTCCCCGCACTAGTGTCGAGAGTCCAACCTCCGAGGCCGACGAATATATCGCT
>KZ807472.1:349740-362123 GCA_000696205.2 Oncopeltus fasciatus | reverse complement strand
CTTTTCAGCCCTGAAGAAGCCATCTCATGATGTGCGAAAGCTCGGCAAATAACACCAATTTGACACGGTCCAACCCGGAAGAAGAAACGGTAAATATTTTTTGATATTGTTGGTTAGGTTTTTTATTTTTATAGGGATTGCTCAGTAAGACGCACTCCTGGATCACGATGAAGTACCTTAAGAAATCATTCATTTTATAAAGAGCTTAATGGCTTTTCAATTTTGTCGGAGCTGAAAGAGGGGGAGGGGGGCATTTCGAATAGAAATCTGGTGAACATTAGATTAATTCATGAGTTACAAGAACAAAACAAATATATATGTAGCTTCTCACTACTTTATCCTCTTCGACTCGTTAATTAGTCATTTCCTATCGTCTTTAATGAAACTTTAGCAATACGCAACCCTTGAGTGACGGACTTTTGGTCCAGTGAGTTTATAAAGTGGGTGACATATGTATGTGGAAGAGTTGAGCACTTTCGGAACTTAATTGGAGCTGAGGGGAATTCCGTCTAGAGGAAATGATAAACGGAAAATATCAATTTTCTTCGTAACTGTTTGTCAGACGATGTTTACATTTAATATTAGAAAGTAATGTAATGATATAGTAATAAAAAAAAACGAAATAAATTTCAACAACATCAAAGCAGGAGGGAACGTCAAAGAGTGGGTACTTCGGAGGTAGCCATTAGCCGACTTTTTTTTTTAAAATCTTGTTTAAATGTTTAAATTTCATTTTATTAAATTATTTAATAGATTCGAACAAATCTTTTGCCTAATTAAAGCTTATAATTTAGCTGATTGGTGGACACTCCAGAGTTTTTATTTAATTTTTACCTTTCAATTGAGACATATTTTAACGCTGATTCATCTGTCTGCCATGTCAGAATGTATCCTTCTACTTTGTACAAAAGCAAGGGAAGTTTTTAATTAAAGAAAATCTTAAAGCTGCATAATAAGGCGGATGAGCCTTTGTTTTGAACCAAGATTAATTTTTTTTCCCTCCCTCTTCCACCCTTGTCCCTCTTCCACCCTTGTCCCTCTTCCACCCCTGTCCCTCTTTGACTCTCATACCCGGCTGAAGATCACTAGAATCGTCTTTCAAAAATCTTACTCCGAATAAGAGGCTGTCATCCCTCGCCTATTATTCCTGACAATAGGGGAGTAATGCCTGGACTCCAAGGAGAAAAACCCACCATCCCTAAAAGAGCATTTAATTATTTTGTATTTGAATTTATAATTTCTTTTATTAATGCCATTCGCTTTTCCCCTCCCCTAGATTTGTGAGAGGCTTGGGTTCATTAAGAGCTCCAACTCCATGCCAATTTATTTAGCTTTGTTATTTAAATTACTTCCCATTAGTTTATAGCTTTTTTTTTTTTTTTTTTCATCATTTCCCCACTGACGCCTTGATGCATTTAGCATATTCTGTTCGCCCTTTCTTTCTTTTTCAGTTTGAATGCATTAAAATCTGAGAATGAGTTGAAAAATTACTTTTCTATTTAGCATTCATGTTCCTATTTTATATAGTAAATAGAATATGGTAAAGATTCTTGTTTATGCTGAATAATTATTACTAAATGATTCGTTTTTGCTTGATTTAACTACGGGGTTTTTTTTTACTATCTATGAACCAGTTACAACTTACCTTATCAGACTGTCTAGAAAATTAAAAAAAAATAAAATTTTAAAATCAATACTGAAGTTAGTTATAAGTTTATTGGAATTTAAACAGTCCTTCTTTATTTTTTCGAACCAAGTATATTAAGTACATATATATTAACTATATTGAGGAAGAATTGGTCAGAGATTCAATATATAAATCTAATTAGTAAAAAAAAATTTTTTTTTTGTTATTTCCAAAATTTCGGCCTGAAATTCAATCCTTCTTAAGGGAGATGAGAGTGATGGAGTGAGAGTCTCTTACTTTAAAGTAACTGAATTTTGACTGATATTAGGTAATTGGGCAGAAATTTTGGTAATAACAAAAAAATTTTTTTTTTTTACTAATTTGTTTTTATTTATTCAAATTCAAGTTCTACAATCAACTAACTATCTCCAAATGAATAAACTACATTGATTTGGAATTTTTTGGGGAGGGTAGATTGAGGTGCCACCTTTGTTATTTTTAGCAATACGTAAAGAGAATTAAAATAGACGTAGAAAATATTTTTGTACATAATATNCATATTAGGAAAAACTACGCATATTATAAAATAATATAATCATCATCAATCATTAATTTGTAAAATGAACTTCAACAAGCAGAAAATACGACAGTAAACATTAATAACGATAAAAAACGTTATTTCCTTTAAAAATAAATGAATGGCCCAACATATAAGTTAAACAACCATATAAAAAAATTATTCATTTTAATAAATATAAAAATTACAAATACATTTATTGATTAGGAATAAAAAAAATTAATATTTAAAAAATGAGTATAAAAATAAATAGCTGATAAGTAACTACACACGCATATACAGTTATGCCCACATTTACCCCTCTTTTAGTATCGAAAAAATGTATACATGATACGTGAATATTTTAAATAAATATTTTACATAGAAATAATTGGGAATATAAATTCGACAATTGGGCAAGGGCGGCTCTCTTTAAAAATATATCACATGAACCCACTTTTATAAATTATATAATTATGTGGTGTATTTGTATTTCATTTAACAAATTGTTCAATGGATTAGTAATAATATTTTTTACGAAAAAGCCAGCCAGATGAAGGGAGATACTCAAGATGGAATTATGAATGTTTATGTTTATGTTATGGCTCGGATAGTCTATAGCTAGCCATAATCATTTTTTACTCTCATTGCTTTAATCGGCTTGTAAGACTTAATTAGCCATTTACTCTTATGTGTGTCCATCTTTAATGAAGAATGGGGAATCGGCTAGGTCTAGACCGCTCCCTCTTGACGGATACTTGTTTATTTGGAGAACATAAATACTAAATCGGAAGGAAAAAAAAATCGTTCATGAAGACGCAAAGCGAAATAATTATAAATATAAGCTTATAAATTAAATTATAAATACAGACAAATTTGAAAAAGTCAAGTACCAGCTAAATTCCAGGAGCAAATAAAAGTTGAGTATACTATTAAAGTCAATTCTATTAGACCTCCAAAGGGCTTTCATAAAAGCCCTACACATGAAATCCCTTTTCCCGGCTTTAAAAAAGTGAATATAATAATGAAGTGGGAGAACTTATCGTGCCTTGCTAATTTGTTAGGGGTACAAACTGGCCAGTGAGAGAGCCGGGATGGAAATAAGCAGATTTTCACTAGGAGTTGTAAGCTCCCCACATCCTACAAAAAAACAAGACCTGAATATTTTAATTTTTATTTATTCTATAGAGAAGGAGGAGACCGAACAAATTTATACTTAATCCACTCATATGAAATTTATGTATTTTTTTTTCGCGCCCTCTTCTTCTGCTTTCTATCGAAAATCATCAGCTTCCCACTGCGGGGTAAATGTAATATAAAGTCTTATGTACATTCATAACATGAATTGTTAACTTTTTAAAATAAAACGATAAATAGATTAATTTTCCGTTAGTGTTCATAAGTTAAAAATATGCTTGAATTTTATTTTATTTTTTCGTTATTCGTGAAAGACTATAATGATCCCTATGAATGTTCCTAAACACACCTCATCCATGTTTGTTTTTATATATGAACTAAATCTTCCAGAAGCAGAAAAACAAAAGCTTATATATATACACACGTTTAAGTGTGTTTGTGTAGTAGATGGAAAATTAGTGGTACATAAATAGTAGTGGGTTGCTAAAAGTTACTCGAAAGCTTAGGGAATTATAGTCTATAAGACTAGTTGCGTTCTAACTAATTAATGTTTATAAAGTTATATATATATATATATATATATATATATATATATATANGTCACTTACCCTAGTGCTACAAGCAAACCAAGATACAATCCGTTCCGTCTACTAGCGGCAGGCACATTTATTCATTAATACACCTAGCTATTGGGGAGGTGAAAAAAATAATGAATAAAACTACTATATTGTTCCGACCTGACAGTGAAAATATGGATCCGAGATATTCACTGTGAAATAATTCTATTAAGAGAATATTGGAATATGAATGATAGGCCAAAGTATCAATCAAGCGGATCCTGTTTTATTTTCGAAGGTGAGAGACAAAAGAAAAATAAAATTGAACAGAGTCCAGCTAATAAATCATTTTATATATATATATATATATGTATATAGTATATATTAGAAATAGTAATTATAATGTAGCTCTTCCTTTAAAATCATCTTTCAAGATAATATCCGAAATGAGACATCCCTCCAGAAAAAATAACTCGAGTACTCTTAGAGACAGTCAGCAAAAAGAGACCAGCCACTTCGCTAAAATTAAGAATTCTTAATCTTCTTTCTGATCTGGGTTCTTTTGAATCCAGCCAAATGAACGGTCCTTTATGAACCGCTTTTTTTATTTGATATCAAAGCCGGCAGGTCCTTCTGTCAACAATCTGAAAACACTTACTTTAATTACTTTAATGTTTTATTTTTTCCTATTATTATATTATATCTGAAGTTAGAAATGTTAATCATTTCTATAGAGGGTTATTATTAGAGAATATATTTAAATTTATACGTTAAAACGTTACAATGGTCTTAAATTATATAAAATTAATACTAACTAATTGATTTTCTTGGAGACAATTATGCTATCCTTTTTAGTACTATGACACGAATGCTGAAAAAAGTTCCTCACTGTTCACAGAAAAACAAATAAATGTTACTATTATAAATAATTGATTAAAAAAAAAAAGAAAAAAAGAGGCTCAATGGGAAAACGCATATAAAGGAAGTGTATATTTCCTATGCTATCCACGGCGCACTATAGAGAAAGTTGGTGGTCAGCACACTGCCCTGGTCGCCTGATTCGATGAAGAGTTGGTACAGAATTGTTTGGGCTGAGTGATTCCATTTAGAATCACACCACGAATCCCCTAGGTCATTATAGAAATATTAACAGATAAACAGAATAAATATATCAAACTTTTTTGCTAGTACTGTTCGTGAGACCGTTAGCTGAAGAAACGAGTGAGTATATATTTATTTATTTTCATAAGCAATGAGAGACGGATGAATAGAAAACAACAATTACCTCCCCATTAATTCCCCAAGGGTAAGAAACAGTCAATCCATTCGCGACCGGTGGGTTTTTACGGTTACCCTGAAAAAAGAGTGTGGGTTTTAGAGGATTCCGGCCAGATTGATGACGCCCTAAGTGAATGGGCTTTACCTAAATAGGGTTGAGTCTCATGGGGCTAAGCATATTTCCTCAAATTTTAATGGCTTCAAAGGTTTTTTATACATCACCTAAAAACTTAATAAGATATAGGAGGCAAAGAATAATTATTTTTTCTGAATAACCAGTGAATAACAGCGTCGCTACTGTCTCGGTTTTGTATTTTTATATTTGTTTTTGAACTATAATAGTATTCATTTTTATAAGATAGTATGTGTGTGGGGAGTAGAGAGAGAGAGAGAGAGACAATGAGAGGGAGAGAGAGAGAGTGAGAGAGAGAGAGGGAGGGCGGTGGGGAGATGGAGTTAGAGTGAGAGAGGGTGGTGAGAGGGAGAGAGAGGGGGTGAGAGGGAGAGAGAGGGAGAATAGATTAGTTCTTTATTGGCATAGGATGTGCATCCTCATGACAATTTCAGGGTACTTAAAATTTACATTTTTAATCCTAATCCATTTCCAAACAAAACAAAAAAGAGAGAGAGAGAGAGTGAGAGAGAGAAAGCGCTATCTACTGTTCATTTTAGGGTTAATTCTTAGTTGCAGAAAAACGTTAATTTCTCCTACAAAGCTTATTAAAATACCATCTCCTCAATTTTCAGCTAACTTTTTGAACTGAGAGTGAAGCTCCTTCATGACCTGATCTAGATTTTAGAAAATTATTTAATTTAATTTATTTTTGCCCTTTCCGAAATCTAAATATTTTATACTCACAAAATATTCCAATGATTATATTAGCTCCGTGTTCTTATGCAGTCAATAATAGATCAGTAGGTACACAAATAAATCTTGTGAGGTTGAAGCTATATTATTTTAAATTTATTTTGTCTAAATGCTTCCTTTTCTTAGTGAATATCTGCCGTATTTTCAAAATCTAACAAATTTAGTGTTTTAAGTCGCATCAAAGGACCAATGTGAATAGCTTTAAGAGTTTAGTCTCGGTTTTGAAAAGCAACAAGCTTCAACTAAAAATAAATCATATAATGGCTAGGACTCTAATCTAGAAAGTTTAAAAATCGCTCAGCTTTTGGTAGTAGAAAAATAATAGTTCAAGTGGTAAATTGGTTGTATACTTCAATTTTTCCTTCAAAATAGTGTTTTTCTATTGATGTCACTTACCCTAGTGCTACAAGCAAACCAAGATACAATCCGTTCCGTCTACTAGCGGCAGGCACATTTATTCATTAATACACCTAGCTATTGGGGAGGTGAAAAAAATAATGAATAAAACTACTATATTGTTCCGACCTGACAGTGAAAATATGGATCCGAGATATTCACTGTGAAATAATTCTATTAAGAGAATATTGGAATATGAATGATAGGCCAAAGTATCAATCAAGCGGATCCTGTTTTATTTTCGAAGGTGAGAGACAAAAGAAAAATAAAATTGAACAGAGTCCAGCTAATAAATCATTTAAAGCCATTAATCATATTAAATTCGTCCACTGTACCTCCAGTGGATCAATTCGCCATCGAGATCTCTGTGGCTCGCCTTCGTCTCCTGCTCTGTCCGAAGTGCGGGAGCAACAAATATATAAATAAATGCGCCTTAAATAAATAAACTATATCCTGTATTTCAGCTTTATGCAAGCCATAGGATGATGGAGGAAATTGGGAATAAAATGACTTGTAAATTGTGATAAATCATTTTCATTACTGGTTTGTAACCAATATATGGAAGACAATATATGTTAATATACAAATAGAAATAGTAACAGATAAATATATTGTTTATAAGCAAAAGAATGTAGTGTTTCTTACTATTCCCTTTCTCGCTCTCTCTTTGTGTATATTTACACATTTAATTACATTTTACAGCACACATTTCACACGATTTCTCTCTTTGTAATATTACAGTCACTATTCCCATAAATGGGATTATTCTAAGATGTTTTTAATCCTCTAGTGATTTCAGATCACTGCGTAATGTTTTTATTTTGTTATGTTTAGTTCTACTTAAAGCATATTTTTTTTTTCTTCAAAAATCATATTTTATCCCTGAAAATAATTTAAAAAAAAATAAAATCTTTCAACTTACATCGTAACCATCATCTTAGTCTATTTAGATAATTAGGCAGCATGGAAGCCGGGGACATTCTTATAGTTTAAGCTATAATTATAATTAGCAATAGTTAGAGGATTAGGCCTGATTGACTTACATTAGTAAACTAAGGCTTCTAGAAAAAATTATTTTTTGTTGATTATAGCTTATCGGTAAGCACTAAATGTCTAATTTTTAAACGTCTATAGTAGATATTCCATTAGTTAGGTTGGACGTTAATGAGAGTTTATAGGTTAACTGTTGCATTTAATTGTATAACACAATAAGTTTTATTTATTTGAATATAAAAATTGTCTATTAAGATATACTAATGTTTTAATTTAAAATTGAAATATCTAACATAAACATAGTGTAAATTTTTCAAATTTATCTTGACCTCAAATAAACAAGTGAAAGTAATTTTTTATTTTGTGCAGATACTGAAGGGGTAATTTAAATGTTTCAGATGACATATTTATTTATATAAGTACCATACTAAATTTATCTTCTGAATTGGCGTTGTTTTAGCAGCTTAAAATGTGGATGGACTTTTAAAAAAGGTAAGAAAAATAGTGTGGAATTCTCTAAAATCAATGAAACAAGAAAAAAAACATTATAAAAAATGATTTGAGTTCCTGACATCTGGTCTTATTTACTGGCTAAAAGAATATATATTGGGCTTTTTGTTTATAATATTGACCATTTTAATATAAAGGGCGATATTACTGGATGTTCTATTCTGATTGGTGGAAGAGGTATTTTACTTACGGTAAAATGTATTATACGACTAGTTTAGGTTACATATCAGGTGATATCGTCAGGCCGAAGCTCGGGAATGTAGCTAAAGTCGGTCGTTAAAATACATTTTCAGACGGAGAGACAACCTCTTTTTTTTAATCATTTCGTTAACAATTTGAAGTATTAGTATTTGTAGCCAGGATTTTTTGTCCAAAATCGTTGGGGTCCATTAGCCCAATTGTATTTCTACCAAAGAATTGATGCATCAAGAGGACATTACATGAAGTCATTAGAGGTCCTGCTGTTGAATTATTCTTGCTTCGAGGTTAGAAAGTGTTCCTTTTTTTCCTATTAAATTTTACTTTGTGTGTAGGGACCCTTCACCCCTTTTTTTCCTGTCTTACATGGGGGGTTGTTCGGCCACTATCAAAGTTCCGTTTGGCCGGATGGTTGAGAAGTCATGCGTGTACGCGCACAAAAAATAAAGGTACCCCAAAGCCTTAATGAAGGTCTCCCACGTACCAAGTTCTTTATTATAGCTTTCCACCCCGATCTGGAATGGGTTGGATTCCTTTTTTGTGGATCCCCATCGAATTGAGTCATCAAGTGCGTATCCCCTACCTGGAAAGAGACCTTCGCTCTAACGCCGATGTCTCACTTAGCTTGGAGTACACTGATCTCGGGTCCTGCAACTAACAATCTTAAAGAATCCTCCAGTTGATAATTTGTTACTCTCAAACATTATAATTCCCGAGCGTGGCCCATCAGTGTACTTCAAGGCTGTCACGTATGAGTTACAGGATATAAGAAACTATACTATCCCTGTAATTAATCTAAACATTTTAATCTAAACTATTTCCCATTTTTCATTAAATATTTTTATTAATAAAAATATTTGAAAATGTAATTTTAAGGATTGGGTGTTTCTTCTTATTTTTATGGTGCTGAAATAATTTTTGGCTGAAACCGAATGTGTGGAATGTGGAATATTAATATATATTTAAAACTACCGCTATTAAAGATAATTATTGTGCACAAAAGGAAGATAAATTATTTTTCTAACGTTTACAAAACGCATATTAATAAAGATATTTAAGAGAAGCCTCTCGGATAGTCTAGAGCCAGCCTTAGCGATTTTATCATTTATTCTCAGTGGTCTTAATAACTTGAAAATCCATATTAATCATTTACTCTTATCAGTAAGATTCATTCTTTAATAAGATGTATACGAGCAGGAAACCTACCTATTACTGACTGACGTCCCTTCTCGTCTTCATGATAGCCCTGAAGATGGCTTACAATGTAAGCCGAAACGTCGGCAGATAACGTACACTTTTTTAAAATTTGTATTTTTTTGATCTACCTTGACCGAACCCCAACAAACAAACATATAATAATCCAACCTATTACTCTGCTTCAAACATACTTCCTGTAGATTTTTCGAACTATTCATATTTCAAGAAATTTTAATTGCATTCTTATTAAATTCTATATAACCAAATCATATTTTAATTACGATAAAAAATATATTCCTATATTTATATCGCTCCAAATTATGGATATGAAAAATTCATACTAGCAGATAATCCAGGAAACCGCCCAACAATTATTTAATTCAATACTTTAATTTCATAATGAAATAAACCATAGTGTTTCGCGTTTTAATAATAGACATGAAAACAATATACTGATATTTGTTTCTTACAATTGACATGAATAAAACTGATAATTCATATTTTTATAAACCATAATCTCTTAATACAAACATGTATTGTGTGAGAGAGTTATGATTGCGCGCAAATCTTATCTGTTCTACTTAACTGATATAATTATTAATATTGTCTTATATTTATTATGATTTAATGATAATTGATTTAAATACGTAATAATTATTTTAGTAGTATTTCATTTAAATGTGGCATGATTAATTAAATTTTTTTTTCCATTTTCAATTTATTCTCATTTTAATAATTTGCTCATAAATTAAATTGTAATAAAGACCTAAATAAATACGTTCATAAGTTTATAAAACAGCCCATTTTAATTGCAAAAGTATATTAGAAGGAAAGAAATGTTTTTATTTATTTATAGGTAAACCGCTAATATTTTTCCAGCAACAGATCACAAATTTTGACAGATCTCATTCTTTAAAAAAATTCTTTAATAATGTGGTATTTTTCTCTAATATTTTATTTAAATTTCCAACTTTTCATTATCACATTTCCATATTTAAGGTTATTTCTATCGTGCCTTATTATAATTAATATTTTCGTTATCCACGACTCTTCAGTAAAATAATATCATCTTAATCCTTTGATTATAGTTTGGCATTATAGTTAAATGTGTAGGAATTGTTATAGAACTTTTATTATTATTATTATTTTTATGGTTTAAGCATGATGACCACTTGTTCCATGAGTAACTCACATGTGTTCCCACCTGATAAAAAGAGGCCACTTGAAAAAGAAATAACAAGAAATTGTCTCATTGATGGTTAGTGGATAAAAATAACGTTAAGTACATTATGATGCAAGAATTTAAAAAAATATAAAAAGACAAGAGAGCCTTGAAAAAGGCAGCGTATTTAAAAAAAATAAAAAATAAATCAAATTATCCTTTGAAGCTCCGTTTTTTCAAATTTAAAAATTTCTGAAATCCTTTGNTTAATCTAAACATTTTAATCTAAACTATTTCCCATTTTTCATTAAATATTTTTATTAATAAAAATATTTGAGGAAATTTTAATTACATGCCGGAGAGAAGAGTAAGCTTGAAACGTATGACTAATAATATTTTCTCTAGACTGGCCGGTAATAAAGAGTACAGAAATCACTCAATCATCGTGGTGTTACACTCAGAATTTCTTCCTTCAAAATTAATTTTTGGAAAAATATTTTAAAACATAAACGTTAGAAAATGACATTTTCACTATTGTGCCTAATCAAATTTTCATAACTCAAATGACAAGATATATATTAAGATTATGAATTTTAGTCTCCTTACAAACTACCCCCTTTCTGTCATTTGATATTAACCGTAAATAAATGATATTATACAATAAATACAAGGGAATAGAATAAAAAATCTAACTGTCTCAGTCAGGGAACGAACCTGGATCTTCTGCTATCCGGGCAAGCGCGTTATCCATTCACACCACCGAGACTAGCCAGATAAGTTATTAAATTCCCAGCACTACGGATAAAATACCACAACAAAAATAATATTTATCAAATTAAATTTTATTATGGGTTTTAAATTTTAAATAAAGTCTACATATCGAATAATAAGATGGCTAGCTCAATACTGGAAATTACGTTCTCAAATATATTTCTTAAAATGCGCTATTCAAAATAATTGTTCTGAAATGATATTTCACAGCAATTTTGTTCTTTACAACTATAAATAATTAGAAGTTAAGATTTTTAAATTAAAAAGAACTCAAGTTTTTGAATTTTGGTCTTCCTCTATATCCTCCTACCATTCGAAAAATTTAAGCCATCGAGGGCTCAACTCATCCAGGGGTTTGCAGTAATCTTAAGTACTGAATTTGGTTGCACTATTTTGAAGATTGTATTAGCGATAGTGCGTACGTACCAACGCACATATGTTATGAATAGAATATATTGATAATTTGGTTGAAATCCCGCCCTGGGCACTGTTTCATCGAGAAATATAAGTTTAGCCAGTGCCATAGGTGTTTAGAGATAGCCGCTCTTTCCAGCGGTGGTTGGAAATGAAGTGAACTAACCCAAACAAAACCACTCTCACTTCCACTTCATACATTACTGTGGGCATAGATAAAATACATATAATTAGCGTTGCATATTGTGTCAGTGAAGAAAACAACGTCGCATACTCCACCGTCGTATTCCATCATTCCAAGTAAAAGTCCAAAATCGTCGACCTATTTATTTTTACTTGGATTCATCAACTGGAGTGCATTACTCCAGGAGCATATTCGATATCAGTGAATGAAAAGGCATTAGAGACCTCATGGTCAAATCGCGTGTTTCCTCGCCATTGGCTCTCCAAGCTAGTGTGGTGTTACCTAATTGTTCCATTTCGTCCAATGACATCGCTTCCAGTACTACTGTTTTCCTCATCTGAACATATGCTTCCCTCTGTAAAAGGGTGTATTTTACTGGTTTTTAAGAAATGTATTTTAAGCTCAGTTGTACTCAATACATTTTTTTTTCTTCAAAAATCATATTTTCTTATTATAAGGAATAAAACTTAAACCTTGCTGGGTATAATGATATTTAATTAAAGCTGATATATATATATATATATCTCATATGAAA
>KZ807472.1:319846-330737 GCA_000696205.2 Oncopeltus fasciatus | reverse complement strand
TTCCTATTCAGGCGGCGTGGTGGGTTATTAGGATGGGTACTACTAGATAGAGTTTGGGCTAGAGGATTGGGATGCATGGAAAGGGCAGAGTGGAATTTATTAAAACGGGTTGTGATAACTTCTTTTACAAACGGGATTTCAAGGTCATTGTGGAGTAAGGAGTTGGTTACGTAATAGGGTGCATCAACTATGATTCTTAGGGTTTTGGATTGGAAGGACTGTATTCTTTGGATGTTGGATGGTTTAGCAGTTCCCCACAGTTCGACTCCATAAGTCCAAATAGGTCTCAACAGTGTCTTGTAAAGAGTTAGTTTGTTAGTCACAGTTGACTTGCGGTTTAGCAGCTTGTAAAGTTGTTCAAATCTCCTATTTAGTTCCTGTCTTTTGATTTTTGTGTGTGAAACACAATTTATAGTGTACATAGGTTTGGACACAAACTTCTCCCTCGGTAATAAATTAGGATATATGCGTCTTAAGAATGTTCTCTATTATTTAACCTCCAGTTTTGACATAAGAAATTATAAAATCAAAATAGAATGTAGTATGAAATTTTACTGTAGTATGAATAATATCAAAATAGAATGTAGTATGAAAGATTTCTTCATAAATTTTATCTATACTTTTTTTAAATAGATTTTTTTTTAGGGTCACATGATAAAGTATTTTTATAAAGTTTTCCGCAAAACTAAAGCAGAAAGATAATTATGAATAAAATTATTGCTCGAGTTAACCTTCCCACTTCTTGGTCTTTTCAAAGCCATCCTTTGCAAGGTTACCTTTCCTTTTTTTTTCCCTTTATGTTCAGGTTTTAAAAATAGTTACTTAGCACTATTAATAGTGGTAAGTCACTATTTTAGTGACTAACGATGTGACTTACTAATGTTGCACAATAATAAAACCCCAGTATCACACATTTTGATGATTTTCGCCGCTCTTTCTTCACGGAGTTAAGAGAGAACAGATAAACAGAGAGGTTACTGAAGCAAAGGTATTATCACACGTACTTCTGAAAAATATATTTATCACGTTTTGGTTTCATAAACTGATAAGAAAACTCATTAAAACATGCATCCTGAGCAAAATTGCTATACTGTATCCCTGAAGCCAAAAGATAAATACATAAAACATTTTAATAATATTTACGTTATTTAAGCATTCACTCGTCTATTTCAGGAAAGCTCAAGAATTAAATCATTCCCTCATGTAAATTGTAATTATCTGTCTTTTACTTACATACTGGCTAAACTGTTTGCTTTACCTTCAAATTGAAAATGGCGAATGTTATCTGTTTTGGTATGCTAAAAATTGGACTGTTTTAATTGTTTATATGAAGCGGATTTAAATTTTATGCACGTCCAATTTATTTATTTGGAATGCCGAATCCTTGTTGGACATAATTTTTTTCATTTCTCTTTGTGTCACTCAAAATAAAATAATAAATAGGTATGAGAAAAAAAAAAAAAATTACAATAGCACTGGTGGGAAGTGAACTGTAAGATACATAGAAAACGAAAATAATGAGAAAGAAAATTGAATTAAATTGTTAAAATGGAGGTAAAATATAAGGTATAAATGAATACAATATTTTAGAATGAAAAATTTACTTATAATCACTTCACTGAGGAATAATGTAGAAGTCGGATGGGGGTTTGGTGAATGGATAAGAAGGAAGAATATGGGATTCCTTATTTTATCTCAAGTAGATTGATAAAATAGCGAAGTTTAAAGTAAGTAAAGACAGATGAAACTGAATGTGAAAAAAAAAAGTATATTGCGAGAAGAATACATGAGGCCGTAGGTAATATGTTCGAAACATTAGCCGAAAAAAAAATAACTGGGATTGTTTACTACTGAGAGAGGATGACGAGAAATCTCCGAATAATATTTCACTTTGAATTAAATTGAGGGGGGGAGGCAGGAGAGATTAAATGCTGGCTACAGCAACTGAGCAAAGTATTGGTGTCGATCGAAGAGCAATTTAAATAGCATTGGCCGAATGTTTAAATATTGGCGCCTGGATGACGATATCGATGCACCAATATTTGAAATTGTCCCAGCTATTTAGATCGCTCTTCGATCTATGATGGAATCCTGAATTCAAAATATACTTAGTAGTAATCGTGACGTACCGGCGGTTAGAATAGGAATCAAATAGAGCTGATAAATTTGAGTAACCCATTGTTTACGGAAAGGAAGTAGGAAAGTTTGTGAGAGATCCAGTCACCACGATCGCTGCGGTTCACGACTTCTGTGCATCTAGCCAATACTTTGCAGTGGTACAGTACGCCCGACTCGGAGATAAACCTATCGTTTAGTCATTTCCGCCTGCTATCAGAGCGTTATTTTGCGAAAATCCCACCTGGAATATAGTTGAACAATCAATAGACTGGGATTCACAGTTAAATCTGGGGAGCAGGCACTAATCTCCCCTCCCCCCCCATTAATCCGCTATGCGCTCTGCGTAATTTCATATCTGCCTAACGCAAAAGCAAGCACGCCGGCTCTACATAAATCCTGTTTAGTGCCTTACTAAGAACCTGTCCGTTTCACTACTGCAGTCGTAAACGGCTTTTCGCAACTACTTAAAGTTGTCTTTAATCAAGATCTCAAATTATATATATTTATTCATTTATATACTAAAGATAAAGTAATTTTTGTCGCGGCAGTTTTACTCAGACATTGTTAGCTTTTAGTAGACTTTACTTAAAGGTGGTCTAACGTTTTTTTATGCTGATAGCCTTAGGCACCTTTTTTAAAATTTGTACATCGATCTTAATCGATCATTGCACATCGAAGAAACTAAAACTTTTTTTAGGCATAAAAACTCTTTATTTAAAAAAATATTATTCCATATATATATCATACACTATAATTTTTGATGGGATACATAATAAAGTCCTTGCTCGTCTATCCCGGGACGTAACCCGTCCTCAGAGAGGAGCCCAGGATAACCCGCGATAGACTATCTGGCACCCATCCTCTCCTTATTCTAGGATAAAAAGGAGACTAGGCAAGGAGTCAAGGAAAGAGTGAGAAGGGGAGAAAAATGCCAGTGCATCCACTCCCTTGGTATTTTAACTAAACTGGCTGGAGTAGGTCCCTTGACCACTTCCTCTTGAGGCATCTGGGAGGGTAGTCGGAATGAACGTGGGATGCCAGGGAGAGGACTAGAGGATTTGTATGTCCTTGGAGGTTTGTGTGGAACTTATCAAACATGGAGGGGATGAGCTCCGAAACAAAAGGTATTTGCAGGTCAGAATGGATGGTTTTATTGGATACGTAGGGAGAATTGTTGAGGATTGTGCGAAGGACTTTGGACTGGAACCCCTGGATACATCTAATGTTTGATTGCTTCGCTGTGCCCCACAATTCAATACCATAACTCCAGATAGGTTTAATTAATGTTTTGTAAAGAGTTATTTTGTTTTCTATTGTTAATCTGGACCTGTGGTTCAGCAATCTTTAGAGCTGTCCAAAGCGTCTGTTTAGTTCTTGTCTCTCTGTCTGTAAGTGTGTCTTCCAGGTTAGTTAACTGTCTAGGTAGAACCCAATGTAGCGGAATATAGAAACTAAAAATGTGTCCCCTTTTTAAAAATTATGAAACTAAATTAAACATTTGGGTTTCTTTTTAGTGGCTGTTTAATGAATACGCTTATGACTAATATATGTCTTGGGGCTGGGTGAGGGGTTAATTGAAGACCAAATTTTAATGACTTTAGTCTGCGTTACGAATAAATTATACTGCACAAAATTGTTGTAAAATGTAATTTTAAAACATTTATATTTGCTAATAGTTTAAAGAAAAATTCGAATTACGATATTTCTTGCGTGTTGGTGTGGATTTATTATTTTTCAAGTTTAAAACTAAATTCTTTAAAAAACTTCTTTTTCTTTCTTTCTAGCAATTGAATGAATTCCGCATTAATTGTTTTGGTTCCATTTGTTCGTCCATTATCAGCCAAGTTGTCCCTTCAGCCAAGTTGTCCCTTCTACCTTGTTGTCTAGTTTCCAGAAGCACTTTAAGCGCTCTGATCTCTAGTTCCGTCATACCGGAGAGTGTTGTACTAGAAATGTCACCGTTTCTCCCGAGGGTACTAAATATTCGGAAGCCAAGTTGTGCCGAGGAGAAGGCTGTTATTATTATACTGCCAATAACTCGCCTGGGAATCTAGATGATTCAAAGTAACTTAGAGAATTCGGGCTTTCAATGTCAGGTAAACCCCAATCCAAATGTTTGGATTTGTTAATAACAGCGAGAAACGAGTAAAAATACGATAGATTAATAGATACACTATCTTCCAGGGGAATAAGATTATTTTGCAAACATGTACCTGAGTAAGGCATTTGACCAGTCTTGAGAACGAGAGAGGTGGGAGAGAGCTCGGTGAGAGGGGGGGGGGGGTCGGCGCCCAGCAATCTAGTTCATTATTATATGTTACCATTTTTAAGAGATTTGTAAAATTTTTGCAAAACACGCCTAATCCCATTTTCCTCACACCTGATTCCAGCTATAAATTGGCTCGTTGCTATAACACAACAACAACGATTAAATTTACAGTTGGGTTGCTTATAAATAAAAAATGTGGCCTTTGAAGCAGTACAAATAGACGGGTAAGTACACAACACTCAAAGGCGCACACGCGCACAAACACACACAAATATATATATATATTAGGGACTATCACTTTTTGATTTCAGTAGATATAACCAAATAAAATATATTTTATTTCTAGGAATCCATCAAGACTTTTATTTTGCATAAAGATAATTTGAGCTCGTTGTATAAATTGTGGCTGTTTGAAAGTAAAAATTGATCCAAAAAAGTATATCAATTCTATTGAATCATTTACTCTATGATCGCTATTCGACAGGAATTTTAAATTCTAGAAGCATTTAACATTCCTCATTAAAAAATGTATTGGCTCTTTGAATGTTAAATGCATTAAATATAAACACTAATTACGTAATAAGTATCACATTTTTAGCAAATCGTAACCGTTGAAGTTGCGTGCGTAGATACACGTGAATGACTAAGATCGCTTAAATAGTTTCAAATTTCAGCTACTACTCACTTATCCTTTATTATTATTTTTATTCTTTACGTATAGAGTAGTTTGTATGATTTAAGGGGAATTAAATGGGGAAGTTGTGCACTAGTAGAAGTAGTTTTTCGTAATATATACGTAAACGGTCACTACACACTACATTTTTTCAAAGGAAATCGTACTAAGTACCTGTTGTAGTAGATAAAAGTGCTTTAGTGGCCATTGAAGGAATTCAATACGACTCCCGAGCCGGGTGGAGACCTGCTACGTGACGGGAGCAGCCACAATGGGAAGAACGGCGTTCACGTAACTGCTACTGCAAACAGTGACGAGATAGTCTTTATTTGCCCTGCTACTTGTGTCACCGGCACCACCCTCCTTTACTCTCGGTCGTACACGGGTCCGTGACTCCAGTCGCCTCTTGCCGCTCATCCCCCAGAGATAGCCTGCCCACTGACGATGGAGTGGCCTTCCTCTTCTTCTTGTATGACTTGCGATACTCCTACTCCGCGACCCTGTAACTTACTCTCGTAAATAATAAGTAATAAATATCGCCACGCAAGAGATGCGTATTCAAGTAGAATTTCTATTCTTTATTAGCTAGAGACTGTAATAAGAGTACGACCCTTTTTTTCTTCCTAGCCAATAACGGCTATGAGCGTAAAAAGTATGACCATTTAGCCGGCTCTAGACTGGTCGGGATGTTAGAGAGGGAAAAGCACTGGGCCATAATAGTTAAATTCCTGATTATTTTCTATATAAATATTTTCCTTAATAAACGTTTTTACTAAAAAGAATCCTAGACCGTTGAAAAATTAAATTTTATACAGATTATTTTTTAATACATTTTTCATAACCCAAATAAAAACGAAGCTTAGTAATTTTCGCTCTAGTAATTCTATTAAAAGTTTAACGCTATTTTTCGATATTAAATATGAACCTTGGATATTGATTATTGAGAAAAAAATAAATTTATTTTATTTGCTCAGATTAGAAATTTGGTTAGATTACATAGCTCGTAAGCGTCGGGTTTATTATTAGAATTATTAAACGTATTAGGCCGTAGGAGGAAATCTCGTATTCTTCATATCAAATATTTTTATTGCATATCTAACTATGAGGTAAATACAAATTGTTAGTGTTGGAGCCCCCAAAGGGCCGTGTCAAGAAGGCTTACCCTACCAGCCGGCACACCCTAATTTCAGTTTTGCTGCCTTGCGGAAACTTGCTCGATCTAATGGATTCCCCGAAATAAACACGCCCCGGTAACCTGGCATGACCAACTTTCGGCGGAGTCACAAAGGACATTCATCCCCTTCCCTCGGAGGAAGGTTTCTAAGGAAGGCCGGCAGAGCGCTCTCGGGCGCTCTCGTGTGTGTGGTGTTATTTTCCGCCCGTCCGTGCACCCCCCACCCCCTTTGTCAGGGGAGTATGCAGCGGCTCGTCGGATTAACGAACTTTCACCAGTCATTATTAGTTCGTTTACATTTTTTTTTTTATATCGGGAGTTTTCACTTCCCGTTCTTTCCCTGCAGCCCCGGAACTTTTCCTAACTTTTCCTAGCATTCTTCAGCTTTTTTTTCTCTCCTCACTTGGTACCGTGTATGGTGTTATAACGAAGAACGTATAGGATGTTTCAATCAAGTGCTGAAGAGTTATATAGCTTTGGAGATGTGGTTATCCTAAATATTTTTTCAACTCAATTCAATAATTGAAAAATCTGTCAGGCTGGAGCAGCGAAAAATAAGCAGATGCCCAACTTGAATGGACGTTTACGCAAGAGATGCGTATACAAGTAGAATTTCTATTTTTCATTAGCTTGAGATTGTAATAAGAGTACGACAATTTTTTTGTTCCTAGCCATTAAAAGCTATGAGCGTAAAAGTATGACCATTTAGCCGGCTCTAGACTGGTCGGGAAGTTAGAGAGGGAAATGCACTTGGCCATAATAGCCCCCCGTAAATGGGGAGTGAGCAAATTAGTGTAGAAGATAGGGTAACGGGGGTTAGATCTTGTACCTTACGTGCAACAACATTTACTGTTTTTCGATTCCTTACTTAATAGTTCTATTTAAATATATATCAATGAATGTATATAAATAAAAAACAGAGGTAATCCTGTGTTTGGGTACTTCTAAATTTTTCAGAAATTGAAGTGAATGTTCATTGTACATAAACATAGAGAAATTCAATTGGGTGTTCTAAAGACAAACAAAACAAAAATAAAATTATAATTAGGGCTGTTTGGTCAAAACTTTTTTTAAATGTAAAATTTTGATTATTTTAGAAAATATTCTGGGTACCGGGGAGCCTCACATTCTTCCTGCATAACAGAAGTTAAACACAATAGTAATATATATATTGCATTATGATACATACTATATTATGTAGTGTATATTTTAAAAAAAAGTCTTCAAAAACATTGAGTAATTTCGAAATAACAAATATGATTTATGTTAAATAAATAATTTGGAAGGAATATTGATATTTTAAAGGGTATGCTGGATGGTTGGGTAAGCGTAAACCGGGTCACAATTAGCAAAATTTTTGAATCCTTGAGTTAATATTTGAATGATTGTGTCTGTTCATAAATAATTCATAAGATTGTTCAAATTTTAATTGTGTTTTATAAATCGATCAAGACTGTCGAGGAAAATGGATGGGAAAGAGATGGTGTTTGTTTTATCCACATCAATCCAATGCCCCCCACTGCCAACTGGAGCTTACAACAAGGTTAATTGAACATTGATCTTGAATCCCTGAAGAGGGGGTTTTTTTCTTCATTTTTTCTCCTCTCTATATAGTAATGAACTCTGATTTCATTGTGAAGGCTGTTATTATTATACTGCCAATAACTCGCCTGGGAATCTAGATGATTCAAAGTAACTTAGAGAATTCGGGCTTTCAATGTCAGGTAACTACGTTAATACGCCTGGTACATAGTACGTAGAGGAGTAGTGGGAGGTCCCAGCTACTCCCCAATCCCAGGGGGGCTCTACTTCCTCCCCTGATGACTTACAAAGTCCTGACCCCCAGGCGTACCGGGACACCGGTAGCTAGGCCGTGACGAACGAGAGCTAATGGAGACGTGAGTCTGGAGTGTGAGCAATCAGGGGAGTAGTGGGAGGGGGTAGCTGTCCCGGGCCACCCACCGTCCTGTGGCCACCCTGCACTTCACCCGACTGTACTNAATCTATATATATATATATGTGTGTGTGTGTGTGTGTGTGTGTGTATGAAGAAGGGGACGCCCATAGTGTAGTGGTTATAAGTGAGTTCATGGGTTCCAGTACTTTTTCTTAGCTATTAGTTCCAAATTTACCTACCAGGGTGCGCTAAGGACGTGTTTGTGTATTGTATAATTCCTTCCTATAAGACGTTGTGGGGGAGTTAGAGTTTACAGGAAGAGGAAAATTTAATAATCAATTTTATGACAAGAAAAAACATCAATCTCAAGTCTAAAATTAACGCTCAGAGGCATTGGAAGTGAGAGCATAGAGCATCACCTCATTCTTCCTTCTTGTCGAATGATAGTCAAATTATTTCTCTGAAAGCCTTAATGGAGCGAAATCATTTACTTTCATTTAGGGGAACATTATTAAATAGGATTAATATTTCGACGAGTTTAAGTTATTCTCCAGAATAAATAAGATGAAGTAAATATACAGGCATAGGATGTTAAACCATTCATTATAATGGAGAATGATGGAAAACGTGGGGAGTTTTACAAGAAGTGCTTGAAGTTTTTCTTGCGTTAAACTTTAGTGGTAAATAATCAAAATTAATTACTTCTCTAACATCAGGATTCCTTAACTGTGATTTATGATTACTGCTTACCTAAATATTTCTTTTACCTATCAAACCTATTTGTATATGAATATTGAATATATTTTTATGCCTAAAAAAAAATATATTCCTTCTAATTATATAAAATCTCGTGACTTAGCCATGTATTTTAGGCGTGCTAACCACTGCAATATTTAGTATTTAATCGCAGTTCGTAAATAGTGTTTTTCAAATTTCAAAGCACTGCGAAAACTTCCCCCAGGCGAAAGATTACAGCTCTATAAAACATATTAAACCAGACTCAATTAAAGGGAATGTAGTTTTTTTTTTACTGTGGCTTCGTGTACAAATTCTGAAAAATAAATTCAATTTTTCTTTGAGGGGAACAAGACCAAATTGAAAAATTTCTTGTATCATAGTAGGTATTATAGAGATTAAATAACTGAACTTTTCGGTTTGGTGCTTTTTTAACATTAAAAAAAAGTTATAGGATAAAATCAAAGCTTCTCTGAAAGTGGTTTATTAACATTTTGCTTAAATGTTTGCATAAATGTTCTGAACATTGTCACTCAATAAATAATGGAATATAATTCAATTCCTTCTATATCAACAAATATTAAATATTTATATAAACAATAAAATTTCTCCGAAGACACAAGATAAAATTTTCTCTTTTTATCTGCTCTTTTATTTCTTATAAAATAAGCCACGATAAATTAAGGCGTCAACAATAGACTCATGCCGAACAAATGCTCTTTCAATATGAAGTGTATTGGCGCGAGAAGCTTATTTTTAAAGAGAAAAATTTGCAAAACGAGTTTTTAAAAAATTACGGAATGAGAATAAAGGGCGATAATACAAAAATAACTACTAACAAGCGACAGAGAGTTGTTTTCGTTTCTTTTTGGCCTCACAAAAGCACATTAGCCCTTTATTTTCAACAATACCTGTAAAAATGTAATCACAGAGATAGATTTATGTCAACGAATTAACAGAAAGAGAACACACTAATGAATTTTTCTTATGCTTATTTGTAATTAAATAAATTTGCTCTGATGGAATTATGTGCTTCTAAGTCAGAAAAAAAAAAATTGTTTTTGCTAAGTTAACATCAATGTGTAATTAGTTTTTATTTGTTTTCCGCAATTATTTCCCAACTAGAAGTGACTAGAAGCTTACACAAAATCAGGCAAGACAAAAGAAAACAAAAACACGCTTTTACGTCGTACCATGGATAACTCACTTATCATTTGACTGCATTTAACAACATGTTTCAGTTTCGTCATCAGGTCCGCTTAAGATGAAAAAAGAAAACTATATGAAATTGGTTTTTTTATTGATAAATAGCGGCTTCTGGGATCAACAAATTTTATTGGCTTCTAAATTTATTCCATTGTGTTTGCTGTGGTTCTGCAAGGTTCAGTGACACTTTGTCTCGTGAAAATGCTTATTCGGTCTTACACACAAATTCAATAATCAATATTTTGAATGATCAGAGAAAACATCAAAATATTTTTTCGATAATTTTTATATACCTAAATGTTGAAAGACTTGGAAGACGGATCCTCTTCATAATTTTTAATTTAATCTTCCTTTTAATATAAGTTTAGAAATGAGTGGTTTTTATAAGAGTAGCTTGATTTTGTCGAGGGAAATTGGATAGTAGCTTTCCGAAATGTCAAAAGTTTTTAACAATTTACAATAGAATTCTTAAATACCGATTTTGGTTTCTTTATAAAAACAAGAGGACCGACAACTGTAAATTAGTTTCTTAAATATTTATCTAATAAGATACATTTTTTCTAATATTTTCTAATAGACAACATATAAATTATTTTCTAATCGTAATACATTGTAGAATAAAAAGAAGAGGTCTTTTGTGGAAAAGTGTTATGACTAACTGTATTAAACTGCTCAGCCTAACAAATGTCAAATTTTTAATCAAAATCTCTTTCCCTCTTTTTAATATTATTATTATGAAATTTCAAAAAACTTACCAAGACTATTAGCTAATTAGTCTTGGTAAGTTTACTGAAGTTTTAAAATAATAATACTAAAAGT
>KZ807472.1:289127-302767 GCA_000696205.2 Oncopeltus fasciatus | reverse complement strand
TATATATACATATATTGCACTAATGGGGCTACCTGGATTTCCCCAAAGAAAATCAGCTCATACCTTTTAGTGCATGAATTAAAAAAAAAAAAAAAATTGAAAATTGACCTAAGTTAAAATTACAACACAATAAAAATAAATCAGTTTAATATAGACTATTCGAAGTTTATATAGACCTGTTGATATTTCAAAGATTTTTAAAATAAATAAAGAGGTAAGGAGTGTTGCATAGCGTGCGAAGGTGTGGGGATGAAGAAAGCGAAAGTGAGATAAAAGCGGGAGGGCTAAGGGCCGGAGAGCACGGAAAGAGAAAGGAAATTGGCCATAAGGAAGGGCGAGTCTCGAGGGCCAGGGGGAGAGAGTGTGGACAAAAGTCTGTTGTACAAAGTTACTGCTCGAACGGAATTAAGTCCGGAAAGGGAGGGGATAAGGGAAACTGATGAGTGGAAGAGAGGGTTCGGATAACAAAAGTCCTTTTCCCCGTCTTTGACACTGGCTAATTGGCCAAATGAGAACTGCAAAGAATATCCTTTGAGTGGGGGATGAACGTTTTCGTTTTAATTAGAAAAGAGTTTAAAAAAAAAGAAAGAAAAAGAGAGAATAAGAAAACTGGGGCGATTCACTTCCTAAACAGCTCATTTTGAGCACTGGAGGTTTGGAGTAATTCTATACCTTTGGGGCAGCTCTTGGATCTTGGTTACTTCCCTTTTGTCCTCGTCTCTTGGAGGATTTGCACACTTCCAGATTAGGTCACTGGCAACTTCACTCTTCCTCTTTTAAACTGAGAAGCAAGTTGCCTTGTAAACATTACTCTGTCCAACCAATTTTACAGGCTTGAGCCCTCCGCATTGATTATGTTAAAATAAAAGTGGAAATTCTTGGTGAGAATTGGTGATACTCTTCAATACTAAGACAAGTTGAAATCTGATATAAAGCTTTAAAAACATGTCAATGACTTTTTCAAAATTCATAGAATAAAGTTAAAAAGAGTATGCAATTTTTCTGATGAATGTCCATAAGATTTAGGCCAAAATCTAACGAACTTTTATTAAAAATCTATACTTATATATTTATTTTTTTTTTCTGCAATTTTTATGTTCCTCATGACGTTCAAAAATTAAAATATCGTGTTAATTTTTATTGCATTTTATAGTATGCAAACATTTTATATTTTCTAAAACCATGTAAATAGGTATTTAGGAGTATACATTTATCCGTGTGTTACTCCACCCAGTTAAGTTACTCCACCCTGGACATAACTTTTTTTCTCTTTATCCTTCCCTTTCTTGTGTATTTCAGCTCCACCAATGCCTCAGACACTTTTTTTTCAGATTTATTTTGGTTTAAAAAATGGCAACAAAATTATTAAGTCCAGTCAATAAAATATCTATATTTTGAGGTAACTTGTTGACCTCGAGAAGAGTATTGTGAGAGATTCGGTCTTTGGAGATGATGAATTAAAAAATGATTTGTAGACAAAAAATATTTTTTTTTTAAATTATTGCCAACGTTTTGGCCTAAATGTTTTGCCTTCATCAGGGTAAATGGGATTATGGGGAGAGAGAGATCCTGCTCTACGGTAACTAAATCATAACGAGAACAGGAAAAGGTGTATGAGGAGGTACTGACCTTAACAAATTAATGGGTTACGAATAAATTTTTTATTTCTTCACTTCCCAGGCAGAGGTCTACCTCTTATTCCGTTTTTTTACTACTGTCAAAATTCTACTACTAAGATACTGTTTCAAAACAAACCTCGATAAAAAATTACTTTAGTAGGTTTAAGGGGCTTAAAACCATATTTTTTCATATATATGAATTTTTAGGTGATCTCTATTTACCGGAAACAGGATAGCCTTTAAGAGTAGGACTCTTTGTTTATTTTATGTATTTATGGTAGAAGTCTGGTGCCAATCATTCGAAACAGATATCTCCTGAAGTCTTACAGGTGATAAGAGTGATTTTCTTCCCTTAGCCCTCGAAGAGCAGCTATCCTGTCTTTGAGCTCTATGGAGACTTACAAAGTAAAGGAAGGGGAATTCTTTAGGAATTCTATTTCGCTCGCACTGCTCTCCGACCAAGAGGAAGCAAATTTTGGTTTAATTCTTCTTTAGGCCGCAGAGAGAGTAGTGCCTTGGAATCCAGTGAGATGCACAACATCTACTTAGAAGTAGAACTCCTCCGCATGGGACCATTAGCCATGGATGACTGTTTTCTGTCTTCACACAAATCTCCACAACCTGGGATTAGTTGGAATTTCCGAGGTATTTCCTTCTCTTCGGTGGAGAGAAAGTTTTAGTGGCTTCAAGTCCATTCTCATGAGCTAGCTCTGTCCTGCCCCTGGTAGTGTACCATAGCTACATTGTGGTAGGTCTTTCTGTAGACTCATAATCGCTAGAATCCGTCATTACCTGCACAGGTCTGCTACCTTATGGTAGTAGAAAACAAGAAATGATTTCCTCTCGAGCCTTAATAGCCAAATGTAATTTTATATTAGTTCCAATCTATAATAATTTATCGTATCCTACTTATGAAAGAAAAAATGTAGGTTGAAGCTTTAGTCGAACTCCACTGATTTTTAACACTTTTTAGTGTAAGGCAACAGAATAAAAAATCTAACTGTCCCAGCCAGGACATTTTATTATGTTCCCTTGCACTAAAAATTGTTATAATTTACGTGGGATTAAATACCATAAAAATGATATTCATAATATTAAAATTTAAGAGTAAAAAACGAGAGTCATTTCAACAGCTTGACAATGCCAGCTCCTCCGAGCATAAGACGATATATTCGTCTGCCTCGGAGGTTAGACTCTTGCCACTAGTGAGGGGAATTTAGTAACTTATCAGACTGGTCTCGGTAGCGTAAATGGAAAACGCACCGGCCCGGATAGCAGAAGATCCAACTTCGTGTCCTGGCTGAGACTGTTAGATTTTTTATTCTGTTCCCTTGCACTAAAAATTGCTAAAATTTACGAGAGATTAAATACCACAAAAAAAAAAAAAATTATCCACTGATTTTTTTTCCACCCAAGTGCAGTATTTGGAATTTATTTTTGGATATCATCGTAGGGATTCGTTCTTGTTTGAAACCGGCAGTAATTTGTATTTAATCGCGTTGTAACTTGATATAAGAAAAGTGGGGTTAAAAATCAAATTCTGATATTAAATTCTAAATTTCTATGACACTGAGGTGTATGCTTGGATTATTTATTTTGCTATAGACTTTTTGTGTCAGAGATAGAAGCATTTACAGTGCCAGGATTGCTTAAAATAAGATTGGAAACTGTTCCTGTTTACATGCGTGTTAAAAAAAAGTACTTAATTATTCTTAGAATGTTGACATTTCAGAGCAGTGAATAGAGGACAATAAAACGGTAAAGGGAGATAACCGTAGGGGAACAATATTTAAATATATCTATCGATTTCTGTTATACAAATGTGGAGGGAGAGAATAATTTATGATTTAAATGTTAAGTTAAGTGATCTAAGTAAACTACATATAGCCATCCATTTCCCTGCTACAATCCAGCTTTCAAAATCACCGACTTTCATTAATTTGAAACGAACCCTTGATGTACACTTAGTCAGAAATTAATTAATATGTTGTGATATAATTGTTTCCACTTTTAGTCATGTACAGACTAAGTTTGGATTTGTTTTCGCCGCCATCCCTCCGATGTCCACTTCAATCCGGAGTCCTCTCACTTACATTCAGACTTTAGTAAATGCTAGGTTTCACTCTCTTTCTCTCTAGCTACCCCCCCCCCCACTCACTCGCTCTCTCTCTCTCTTTCTTCCTCCCTCCCGCTCCCTCCTTTCTCTCCCTCCCTCTTTCCCTTTCTCCCTCCCTCTCACCCTATCTCCCTCCCTCTCACCCTTTTCCGTCCCCCTCCCACTCCCCCCTTCGCTCTTTCTCCCTCACTCTCTCTCTCCCTCTCTCTCTCCTTTTCTCCCTCCCACTCCCACTCACCCCTTCGCTCTTGCTCCCTCTCTCTCTCTCTCTCTTTCTCACTCTCACTCTCTCTCTCTCACTCTCTCTCTCTCTCTCTCTCTCTCTCTCTCTCTCTCTCTTTCTTCCCCCTCCTACTCACTCACTCACTCTCTCTCTCTCTCTCTCGTTCACTCTCTTTATTCCCCCTCCTACACTCTCTCTCTCCCTTTCTTCCCCCTACCCACTCACTGCTTCCTTCTCTCTCTCTCTCTCATTCTCTCTCTCTCTCTCTCTCTCACTCTCACTCATTCCTTCTCTTTATTCACAAAGTATCCTTCATTTCCACTAATTTTTTTTTTTTTACTGCTCTCTTCCATTGGCTTTCTGTCATTTATAATATCATCTTCATCATCATTCTACTTTTGTACATGTACATAATCTTTAAGTGCTCTGGGCAGAACTTGGCCTACTAGTTCGCATTATTATTGGAAACGATTAAGGGATAAAAAAAGGTATAAAATATAGATAAATTTGAAGAAGAATATTTGCCCCCGTTATTTTCTCATCCCCGACTTATTTTTTTTATCATTAATTAATTATCACACTAAATCCAGGTTGTTAAATAATTACAATTCTGTACAAGCTAAACCGATAGATCAAAAACCAAATAGCTCTAAAGGAAAATATCTCTAAATACCATTAAGTAGCTATCATATCGGGAATTATCACACTTGAAACTATGTCTCTGAGATTAAATATGGTGTTTTGTCAGATTCACTAAGCAATTAAGCATACAAAACTGTAAGAATGTATTTTTCCCTATACCACAAGGCAGACCAGCAAACCAAGTAAGCATAGCGTCGAACTAGCAGGCATAAGTCGTCGAAACACGGCTTATCGGCCTTTATCAAAAAGCGGCCTCACCTGGCAGCTGTAACGAAACAGGCTGGAACAAGCCACGGCACAGGGTATGGCAGATCTATGGGAGGTTGTCCTCCGCCAGCGACATGAAGAGATGGAATCCTCCAGGTCTGTGAGAAGTTCCTCTCCGGCAAGAATAACACAGAGCTGGTCTAGCACCGCCCAGTCTGGCGGCCCGTGACCGACATGGTCACGGTTTTTGTCGGCCCTCGATCCCCACATACGCTGCCCCCTCGCCCACAATGGGCCAGGCCCACTCCATCCTGAACTCTCGTGTCATTCACATTCGAACCTCTCCCCCCCCTCCCCACTTCATCACATTCGGAATCACACTTAACAATCATTCTCTGACGCGTCTCCCACGGATGGGGTACTTTTGTTGTAAATATAAAACTGCAGGAGTAAAACCAATGGTGTATAATTCTCTCCCCCCCTTTCCTATAATTCTTATTGCTTTTCAATTTTAATTATTGTTATTTGTCACCCAGTTTATGTGAAAAAGAAACATATAATATTCATATAAAATTTAGGGATTAGAATCTGCCAACTACCGTGCAAATTTATCAATGACCTTGAAATCCTTTGGTCCTATGAACTCAGTGTCTGTTTCAGCTGGTAGTTGTATATATTTGTAGCTGAAATTCACTTTACAGATCGTACTTTAATACGAATTAAATTTTAATTTAATATGAAATATTCCTTATAATAATAAAAAGTTGTGTATATCGTTAGTGAAAATCAAATTATTGGGATACCAAACATAAACAGAAAATAAAGATTTTTACTTAGGTTTAGTCTGGTAACCATGAAATAATCCAATTTAGTTTTCACTTGTGTTTTCTTTTACGTCAACTACATGTAGAAAAGTAGGAAATAAGGATGTTTATTTGCTATTTTTATCACAATTATTGTTGCTCGTTGGGGAATTTCCCTAGAATTTTTCTCTTTTATAGTTTCAGAAGATTTTCCTCTATGACATCAACTTATTTACATTGCTACCATGAAGTGACTTTTTTAAAGATCTTTACGGAACCTATTTAGGATAAGCTAAAAATATGGCCCGTTCAAAAAAAATTGCAATAGATATTTTTCGGAATTTAAAAATTTATAAATTATATTCGTTATTTAAATTTTTTTTAATCCGAATTTTTAGATAAATTTTTCAATACGTGAAATCTGTTATGGAAAACAGGGCTTAAGTGAGAAATGAATTGAAAAATTATTAGTACTTCAATATCTCATAAAGTATTATATGTAATTAATGTGAGTATAAAAACAAAACAAAAAAAAAAACTTGTGGTAAAATTGAGTAGCGGACACTCTTAATTTAATTGAATTAAATTTCTCTCATTAAATTATTTTACATGTACATTTAGTGGAATTAGTAGCGAGAGGAGGGTATTTCTTCGTAAATGTAAATAATGATATTTTCCTCAGGATATATTCATATATTATATTCATATTTTGAATTAAACTTTATGTGGCATGAGTTTAGTTTTTGATTAAGTTTGTATAACACACCCTTTACGTATTAACGATTAGTGTCCACTTTTGGGTTTACAATTACTACTATAATTCAGCTCTAGGTAAGTCTCTTTGCAGCTCATCAGTTTTGATGATGCTGTGAAAGGTTTGGCTGTTTTTCAATCAATAAGTGAGTTTACGTATTCCAGTTTTAGAAATATGTTTCACCTATTACGAAAGAAAGCAGTAGATTAAACAAAGGAGACACAAACATACTATTAATATTGGTTATTTATCGTTATTTGGTTCTAAGGAGCTCTGAAGATTGAAGCTGTGTCTTTCAAAAACAGCCCTACCCGATTAAAGAATCAAGCTGCATATAATTTCGTTTATCATAAAGATTTATGATTACTTATGACATGAGAGGTCATAAAAATGGGATACTGGTGGCACGACGTCCCCTCTCGCCTTCATGATAGCCCTGAAGATGGCTTACAAATTAAGCCGAAACATTGGCAGATAATTTCAAAAAATACACATTTTTAAAATTAGATTTTTTGGATCTACCTTGACCGAACCACAACAAAAACATCTAATTATAAGGAATAAGTTTTCGTATTGAAGCTTTATTTCAAAAATTACCTTTGGATTGCAAGAGAAAGCCACTGCTTTCATATGATCATGTGGTAGAATAATCTCGTATACAAATACAAAACTGTCTGTGTTTCAAAACTCTATAGGCCTCTATTTTCAGTTTTTCATTATGAAATTCGGTATGTAGCTTTCAAACTTAAAGCAGTTCTTTACTAAGCGAAAGTGTACCAATAACAGTGAAGGATTACCTCATTTGACACTTCAGATGAAAAGTGCTTGTAAAAAATGTCTGTTTCCTGTGGCGGGGTTAATATGTAGTACACAATAACAAAAAAAAGAAATATTTTAAAAATTACCAAGAAAAATCTTAACTTCAAATTTTGACGGTATAGGACCCGTATTTTATTGTTTTTCTTAAAGGAATTTTTTTTGGTTTGCTGCTTTTAAGATGAAAAAAGGAACATAACGAACTTAAAAGGAGAGTTTGTTGACCGTAGATATTATTCTAAACTTTGTTCGTTATTGTGCAAAGATGGATAAAAAGAAGAGCGGGTTTACATAAAATATCAAGTCTATTTTTCGCGTTTTTTTACGCGGGAAGAGCGGATATTATTCAGTTTTGTTCTCAGATGAAATGGAAAGTCAAGAACAAAGATTCATAAACTACGATACTAAAAGCAAATTTGCTTAGTATATGCAACTCCTGTGTGTGACGGACTTTTTGTACTATAGAAACCTGGTTCAAGTTACGGTTTCATTTAAATACTGTTGAACGTCTTTCTTTCTTTCTTTTTTTTTTCTTTGGGATAACGAGAAGAGGAGTTCAAAGGAAGACCAATTGAATAATTATCAATATTTTAAAAACAAAACATAATTTTAGATGTTATTAGTAGTTATCTACATTTACGTTTTCTGCAAAAACAATTTTGCAAGTACCCTTTACAAAAAAGTTGTTTCAGGATTTTGATTTAAATAGGAGAATTGAAAGTCTCCCAACATCCCCACTCTACTCGCTGCTAGCCTAGATCCTTTGCTTAACGATAATAATTTTCCTTTATTTTCCTTAATTTTAGTGGTTTTTAAGTTGAAAACCTGTATTTTAATCTTCTCTGTGATCATCTTTAATGAAACACCATTTACACAGATCCTTAATGATGAACATATATATTAAGAATATTTTAACTGTTTGTTAAGTTCAACTCGTATATCTTATACATACCGATAAAATAACGTTTTTCCCTTTTTATGCGAATTCTTCGAAGTGACATATATGAGGGTTGCTGTTTAAAATTTTTATTGAAAAGAGAAATTATTTAAATAGTAACTTTATTAGGTATATATGCTTAAAATATGCGAGAAACACCTGGAGGAAAGAGAACAAAAATGTTTTTCAATTAAAGTGAAAAATAATGAGAGTTCACGAAAGTTCTGGACTGCTCCTCTTTAGACACAGNCTGTCTGTTACTAATGAAAAATTAATTTTCAAAAATAAATAAAGATTTAAAAGTTACGAAACTGACAGGAAGACAAAAATTGATTTAGAGTTTACATATTTATCTTTTATTAATAATTAGGAATACATTTGTCGATATATATGCATAAAACTTCATTAGATAAAGCTGCAAATCAGAAAATGAGTAACTAAATTTTTTAATATAGGAATATATATGGGTCAATCTAAAAATAACAACTAATTAATGCAGTAATTAACATAATAGGGTGAGCTTATAATAGGGTGAGGTGTGAGCGAAGTTCTGAGTGAAGAAGGAGATGTAGCAGCGCCTGAAATACAGACATTCAAGACCCGTCCTCATTGTGTTCCTTAGTCTGGCCTCGCCCTAAGTAACTCTTAGCAAGCTCTGTGCATGCCCACTTATCTGCTCTCCTCATCAATGAGGAACCAGAGATACCATATAATCCACAGCCTAATGGAAAAGTGATCAAGTCCAAATAGTAAAGTCAATACGACGGAAAGCTCAATGAAAAATGGAAGTTAATAAGGACGAATTGCACCAAAAAAAAAAAATATTTAAAATTAAGGATTGAGTTAATTAAAAAAAAAAAAATGAAGGCAAGGCTTAAGATAAAGAAAATAGCTTATTTTAATGACCATAAGTAGAACAGTAAGGAAATCAGCCTTCCTTATTATATTTAAATGCGATAAGCCAAATTCTATAAAGAAAACCAACTGATGCAGCTTCAAGGAGGTAAAATTGAAATTTACATTACGCAATACCCTCTATTATAATTGATATATTTTGCTGTGTAAATCCTAAAATATTTCTCTTATCAACAAATGAATCTGCGTTGAGTTTAATTACGCTAGACTAAAGTTCGCGACCACTCCATAGAAAAACACTTATAATATTCGCACTTGAAATTTCACGCATTCCCAAAATTCTTATTTCTCGTGGATTTGCCAAAATTCAATTTGTTTAATTCCGTTGCGCATCTCCTGCAAAATATATATTACAAATAAATGAGCCTCTGATTAGCTTCATTATTCCTATCAATGTATTACGTCCGCTATTTGGAAAGAACGTTTTTTATCCTCACTTCACATTGCAGGTATTCCCTCACTTCTACAAGACCGTTTTCGCTCATTAACGAATTTTCGTTTTGCACTTAAAAGCTTCAAGAAGAATTTCATTAAGAAATACAGAAAACTAAGGGAAGAAACACACACACAGGCACACATTTTCCCAAGGGGAAGATTAAAAAAAGCATGCGGAAATAAAAAAGATGGTCTAAATTTAAATTGATTTCAACCTGGTCCTAAATTCGGCTAAAATTAATATGTAAAATTAAAGAAACAAGAAAAAGAATAAAATGTATTATTTGGAGGTTTATAGTCAATTATTATTGAGGTACTAGCCTCATCCAATAAAGAATTTAAAAAAAGGAAAATCACAAAGCCCTAATTGAGAGTTATATACAAAAAAACAATTTTAATAAATACCAAAAATAACCTGTAAATAATCAGCAAAAACATAACTCAATAAGATAAATTACTATTATATTCGTAAAGAAGAAAAAATAATTAATATTATGAAGGGAGGATTATCAGGAATTCGGTATTGGTAGTAATCAGTAAATCAGGGCTGAAAATGAAAAAGAAACAAAAATGATATTTAAATACAAAAAAAATCCATTAATTTAGGTTGTTATAGTGGTCGGAATAATCCTGATTCCTGTATTTTATTGACTGATTTATGGTAGACATATTAAGGGGTATTTATAGGAAGTAATAACCTAGAGGTTAATTGCCCTTCAATCTACTACTACTACTACTACTACTACTACTAATATTAAACTAATTTACTCATAGTCTGCTTACGATTCGTACTTTAAACTGTCTTCCTACTTTACTAATTATCGAAATATGGAATGTAAACATTTGAATATTGTTTTTTTGTTTTTTTTTTTAAATAGAGCTGATTTTTTTTTTGGTAATTCGATACTTCATTTTTCCGATTGCCTTTTCCCAATAACTAATAAAGCAGAAGAGGCAATTCTCTCGGACATTCCAATATCCAAAAACTACGATAAGGAAATTACTCCCGCGCGAGAGGACATATTCACAGAAAATCTACTTAAAACTCAATTAACTCATTCCCTCTAGCGTTGAATCCCCCAACTTCATCAACACGGCCGTTGTCGGCCTAACGACTTTACTGCTACACATTTTCCGGGGGCCATTCCGGGCCACTTTTTCGTTTACATTTTTTTTTTTTTTTTTTTTTTTTAAATGGGGACGCGAGATGCTCTTGATGTCCTTTCATTTACTCATCCCAGTATTCGTTTGCCAAGTAAACAAATTATCCAGAAATATGTGATCGCGTATCGGCAATTCCTAATTCCTTATTAAAATATGCCTCAAACAAAATCTTATAAAATCAATTGTATTGGATCCAAAAGCAAATAATAAACATTGGTTTATTCATAACATATTTATAGCGATTTGGATATTTTTTTATTTTAAATATGTTTATCGGTTTCAGCTAAGCACTTCCATGATCTAAAATTTCATCTTCAATCATTAGATTCACTCATCTGAGAATGTAGATGACTCTGATAAATGAATGATAGCTAGTTGACTGTGGAACTTTATAAGAAGGTATTCGATCTTAGGATTTGAATAACTAAAAACTAATTGGTATACAAAAAAAAAGTTGCTATTATTGCTAACGTTTCTGCCTGAATTTCAGGCTTTCCTTGTGGCCGAGTAAAAGAAACACACACACACAATATAAAAACAGGTTTAAAAAAGAAAAAGAAAAGAAATGGATAATAAGAGTGTGTGTAATCAATAGTATAAATACATGAGAAATTATACTCTAAATACTGGACATATTTAAAGTAAAGGAAAAAAAAATTAAACAATTTGAAAGGTGTACATACGTACCAATAGGGGGTGAAGGAGAAATAGAGACTGTAAGTTATTGTCAGCTGCAATAAAATCAGGTAATAAAAGTTAGACACCTCTGGGGTTAGCCTAAGATACAGTTAAAAAGATAGAAAAAAAGATAAATTAGGCAATATTATTTTATTCTTTGAACTTTCTAATAGAGTTGCATTTTTACAAAGTTTTTCAGTCCAAAAATAATTGAACAAATCCGGTTATCATTTTTATGTATTTGCTAAATTTTTTAAATTTAATGATCACAGAAAAAGTTTATGATCAATCATTCATATTACTTATCGTTGGCAATTGTCTATAAGTGTAAGATTTATCAGATCGACCAGATATCAAATAGTGATCAAAATACAAATTTTTTTTAAAATCATCCAATAAGGTTTTCTCTCAACAATATTTCAGCCTTCGCACTATTTTCTTGCTTAAGACATCACACACACACACTTGTATATGTAAGATTTCAGAAGAGAAAGAGCAACACATGAGAAAGTTCAACTAAATACAGAAATAATTATAAGTATAATTAAGATTTAAGTTATAAATATTAAATGCTAATATTAATTAGATGTTGGTATCTTTGGTGGTGTATATATCCAATTATTTAAGTATGCTATTGTAATAAGACGTTATATAATACTAAACATAAACTATATAAAGAATGAACTTCACATAAGCGAGATTTACAATCAGGATGTTACATTTATTTTCGAAGATCCAAATATTTGCAAACTAAGACTTATTTTTACGAGTTTTTGACTTCACATTCTTTGTTTTCGGCCCATTTTGAAGTTTCCTAGTCCTACGCTATGCGACATTCATACTCTTAGGCAAAAACCGAATATAAAAATTCATTTGTAGAATTGAAAGGCCTTTNTGCGGATGTAACTATATATAGATGTATTAATTTTTAGTGATTTAGGATTAATTTATTTTCATAATACAAATGATTTTCTGAGTAAAATTAAAATATTTTCTTTTTATTCTAGGTGAGCACTACGGCCTAAAATAAAGGTAATCCTTGTGTTATTTGAATTTCTGTTTATTATACATATTTTTATCTTTTGGTAAAATTTAAACATATTATTTTATCTGGTTGCTAACTTTAGGTTTTATTTTATTTGTATTATTAGTATGATTTTTTTTTACTAGAGTCTTTATCAGAGGGCGGTCGATGGTTAATAGTACTTTTGTTCTCTTACCAGGATCCCATTATATTCATGTTGTTTACATCACAGTAAAACAAACTGATCTAATTCTTTTCCTGAATTAGAACTTAGAAAATATTATTCAATTCTCTATATTTCATCTACAGATCATTAGGCCATCTTGAAATAGGTGTTTTTTTATTTTAAATTAATTTGCAATTCTTAAATATAATTTAATTACATTTTTAATAGTTAATTTCTCATGGTAGGAAATAACACTTCTGCAGGCACGCTGAGCATAAGTCAGTTGTAAATCCTCCGTGGTTGACTATTTTTACAATTTGTTAGTTGATATAAAACTTTTAACTACTGATTTTGATCAATATCTGATTTTAATTAATTCTACTCAGAATTACTCTTGAATCATAAAATAATGAATGAACATATATTTGTTACGTTTTATAGTAAGCTTTCATGCGTATTATGAATATAGTCTCATTGATTGAAACACTGAATTCAATGTTCAATTAAACATTGAATTGAGTTTTTCTTTCATCATTCTCTTCTAATTAAAAAAAAAATTAATTGAAGGTGTTTTTATTTGCTTTCCAAGCTATCGAAATAAACTGATCACTCGATCTGGATTATTTAAAACGCTAAGTGTTGTAAGTTAATGAAGTCATTCATTGAGTAAATATCCTAAGATCTGTGAGTCTCTTGGCCCATTTGAAGGCCCCTAAACTTCTATAGCTTTTCAGAGAAATCGCTCAACTAAATTGAATCAGTTTTCAACTTATTTGCCAAAAAGTAATCGGATATAAGAGATTTTGATACATCAAAATTGTTGAAGGTAAAATATGTTTAAAAGGAGAGTTTGTTGACCGTAGATATTATTCTTAGATGATTTTAGTTGGGGTTCGGTCAAGGTAGATCCAAAAAAACACAAATTTTAAGAAATGTATTTTTTAATAAAGGTATATCTGCCAACGTTGCGGCTTACATTGTAAGCCATCTTCAGGGCTATCATGAAGAAGAGAGAGGACGTCCTGTCCCTAAGTTCACATTTCCATGACATTCTCTCTCATCTTCATGATAGCCCTGAAGATGGCTTACAATGTAAGCCGAAACGTTGGCAGATAATCCTTTATTAAAAAATACATTTTTT
>KZ807472.1:211478-222328 GCA_000696205.2 Oncopeltus fasciatus | reverse complement strand
GAGAGAGAGAGAGAGAGAGAGAGAGAGAGAGAGAGAGAGAGAGAGAGAGAGAGAGAGAGCTATAAACCTTATTATTACTTTATCAAATTTCTCGTAGGGAAATAAACCAATTCACATTCGGTAAAAAGAAGCGATTTTTGATTAAGTGGTTAGATTTAGAAGACTCCCTCAAATCCGTTCATAATATTAAACCAATACACATATATCATTAAAATATAAGTGTTTGTTCAAAAGGAGAGTTTGTTGACCGTAGATATTATTCTAAGATGATTTTAGTTGGGGTTCGGTCAAAGTAGATCCAAAAAACGCAGTCATGGAAATGTGAACTTAGGGACAGGACGTCCTCTCTCTTCTTCATGATAGCCCTGAAGATGGCTTACTATGTAAGCCGAAACGTTGTCAGATAATCCTTTATTAAAAAATACTTTTTTTAAATTTGTGTTTTTTGGATCTACCTTGACCGAACACCAACTAAAATCATCTTAGTATAAGCGTTTGTGTGTATGTGTGTGTGTCTGCGCGTACTTATGAAATTTCCGACAAAAGAAACCGAAATCCATATTTATTTTATTCCTATATTATTTATTTTATTACATTAACATATTTTTTTAAATTTTAATGGGACGGTTAAGGACTATAAATATATGAGGAGTAGGAAAGGTTTTCAGGAAAAGTGGGAATATTTTCATTCATTAATATTAGAACTTAGGGGGGAAAAGCGCGGTTGTCGTAAAATTTAGTAACTATTAATCATAAGAATTAAATTATTCAGTTACATTAATATTTTACGCTTTTAAGGAAAATAATTTTAACTTTGATGTTTGGTCAGTTAGTGTAACAAAACTTTTATGCAACGTAATAGGTCTAAAATGAAATTTTCTACCATTTATATTGTATAATATAAGTACGAAAAACATCTCCTAAGGAAGTTGTTTAAGAATGTAACTTAAACATTTTAGTACCTCCCATCCTCCTATTTTCTCAGTCGGCTATAATACCACATTGTTATCCATTCATTTTATGTCCTCCTATAATATTAATAACAAACGTTTGCATCGTATAAGCAACATTGTCTGCAATGACGGACTAATTTGTCTTAAATCTGAAATGGCTTATTCGTAATAAAAATTTTCAACATGAGAGTCATATAGTGTAACATACGATGGAAAATGTCATATGTTATTTAGCGAGGGTATATTGGGCAGAATCCAAATCGACAAATCTCATTACGATTAGAATGAGGCAGGCGGCTATTGGTTTTCTGACAATGTAATTGTAATTCTAATTACAAATGTATTTGATTTAATTTGTTATCGCAAGATCGGTTTTGATTAATTGTATTCTACTGTACTTATATCGTATAAGGTTCGGGACCGTGTTCATCGTGACTTATATTTAAGTCATACAATAAAATTTAGGGACCATTTATTATGTCCACTACATAATATATTTAAATTATTTTATTCATTAAGTGTTATAATGTATGAGAATAAAAAAATTAACTAAGATTAAATGTAAATTTTAAGAGCTTCTTTTACTAAAATCCTAAAAGAATATATTTACAAGTTATGTATGTTAAACACTTCAGGTGAGAAAACAATAGGGAATGTTATTCGAACTGTCATGAATAAATATGAAATTAATAATTTTTAACGTAATCCAAATGACCGTGGTCCCTCAGAGAAGGTGGGATGTGGATGTCGGTCACAGTATAAAATCTAGAATAAAATACCGACTGTTTTATACCGACTGTTCGGAATATTTAATTCCTTCTTCAGGGCCTACATTAGAAAAGAAGAATGACACTATATAAAATACTAGTCATACTATTACAATATTAATAATTATTCAATTATAAACGTATTCAAAATGACCGTGCTTATCACAGATAATTTGGGCGGGAACCGGTTTCGGTCACATGAGCAATACTATCCAGACTAAAATCCGACAGTTTCGGAACATTTAATTCCTTCTTCAGGGCCTACAATAGAACAGAAGAATGACACTATATGAAATACTAGTCATACTATTACAATATAAATATTCATTTATAAACGTATTCAAAATGACCGTGGTTATCACAGAGAATTTGGGTGGGAACCGGTTTCGGTCACAGGAGCAAAACAATCTAGACTAAAATCCGACAGATTCGGAATATTTAATTCCTTCTTCAGGGCATAAATTGCAACAGAAAATAAATGATACTATATAAAAGACCTGTTAATGTTTTAGATATACGATATTAAAATTATCTTTTTTTTTTAATTGATAGATCTGTTAATATTTCAACAAATCCAATTTATGCAATACATCAAAAAATACTTCTGTCTTTGAACCTAGGTTTTAGTCCTAGGGGCGCTTGGGTAGCTCATGGGATCCGTTCGGGCCTCGCAATCCTGACGCTCCGGGTTCAAATCCCGCCTTGGGCCGGTTTTTATAGATAAAATGAGGCTTGTCCTGTGCAGTGGGATGTTTAGAATGAGGTTGTAAATAGCCCCTCCCTTCATGACTCTAAGTGGTTGAATGTGTGGCAAACCTTATAAAGAAATAAAAAAGAAGAGGAAGAAAAGTTTCGGTCCTGGACTCACTTCTTTTTGCCACATTTATTATATGGATTAGTTTTGGTTAAACAGGGAGAAGGAAATTGATCACATTAAATAGCCATCAATTCTTCGTTATTTTTAGTATTACTGAAAAATGTATCAGTCTTAGTTGATGTGCAAACATGAATTTCCGATAACTTTTTTATTTATTTAGATAAGACCCATAATAAAGATGGTATTTGAAAAAAAGAGAATATATGACGTCCTCCCTCAATATAAAAAAATTGTTTTTTAAAAGGTATTATCTTTTTTGTAGTATTTAATCCTACGTAAAGTTTAACAATTTTTAGTGCAAGGGAATAGAATAAAAAATCTGACTGTCCCAGCCAGGACTCGAACCTGGATCTCCTGCTATCGGGCATTTACCATTTATGCTACCGAGACAAGTCTGATAAGTTATAATAACTTTTTATTCTGTTTCTTTGCACTAAAAATTGTTGAAATAAATTGTTATTCCTATAGATGTCAATCTTTAATACAACGGGAAATGTGCTTCGTTGACATAGCCCTTGAGTGATGGGATCCTAAATGCGAACCTAAATCTTCAAAGAGTAATTTATTTTCTATTAAAAAAAAATTGAAAAATCCTTAATAATCAATGCCTGTGAGTACATCCAACTGACAATGAGTTCACAGAGCCATAGGTCGTTTATGTAGGTTCCAGCTGGGGGTAATTTTTCAAGCGTATAATTCTCCTCAAGTTTTCCCATGTCCTGGCCGTCCGTTCCGAAAGAAAATGAGGAAAAGCGAGATGTGAGTGAGCGCTCCCCGCGAGATTCGAGGCCGGCCATTTCCTTCTGGGGCCATTTATCTTCGAATCTGTAATTACGAAAGTGGTAGAAGGCAGTGCCTTCAAGAGCATTCCAAAACGCATTTCTAGGCAATCTACCGACTTCCTCCATGCGTACTTCTCCGAGTCTAATTCATTCGGTACGGCTTTGTTTAATTTCCGCTTCTCCTTCTCATCTGATAATGTGATATGACCTTATATTAAAAAAAAAAAAAAAAAAAAAAAAGAAATTGTTGAGTATCCGTTACTGAACTTTTACTCAATTGTTGAATTCATTTTTCAAGGTAATTGTTAATCTTTATAGGTTTCCCGTTATATATGCCGGTGGAGTAAATGCAGTTGGATTTTTCTTGTTAGTAAATATTCTAACACTGCTTTAAATTATATTAAATAAATCAGCGGGTTAAAAAAAAAAAAAATATTGAAATTGTAATTGACACAGATGTAAATAAGTGAAAAAAGCTGATATTTTAAAATTTATATGGACTCTCTTTTCCCTCTTTTCTGACTCTTTTTATTTATGATAGTCAATAAACAATTAGTAAATTAGTAAAACATAGCGAATTCAAAATCCTTTTGTGCAATGCAAAATATGACATTTAAAAAATAAATAAATGTAAAAATAAACATGTAAAAAATAAAAATAAATAAATAAACATTGCAAATTAATACAGAATTTACATAAATATTGAAATTCAAAAATCCTTTGGTGCAATGCAAAAAATAAACATAGCAAATTCAAAATCCTTTGGTGCAATGCAAAATATGACATGTAAAAAACATAGCCAATTGCAAATTAAATTCAAAAATATGACATGTAAAATCCTTTGGTGCAATGCAAAATATGACATGTAAAATAAATAAACATAGCAAATTCTTTGGCGCAATGCAAAAAATGACATGTAAAAAATAAATAAATAAACATAGCAAATTCAAAAATCCTTTGGTGCAATGCAAAATATGACATGTAAATAAACATAGCAAATTAAATATTGAAATTCAAAAATATTGAAATTCAAAAATCCTTTGGTGCAATGCAAAATATGACATGTAAAAATAAATAAACATAGCAAATTATATCCTTGTAAAAAAATAAATAAACATAGCAAATTAACATAGCAAATTATAGCAAATTCTTTGGTACAATGCAAAATATGACTGGTTGTAAATATGCTACTTATGACAGGTTGTAAATATGCTTTACGAAAATTAGGACGTTACTTCTTTGATAAATGATTGTAAAAATATATTTTGATTAAGAAAATAATAAATTTACAATTATGTCTGAAAATAATGAAAATTTATTCTCTTCAAAGATAGAAGAGATTTTCTCAGCCCTCCAAAGGGTACGGATAGCTGAAGGGAAAATGAAATTTCAGTTACTTTGCCCAACTTGAGGGAGGAAGACTTTTTCCCCCTTGGTTTTTCTTCCCTTTCCTCGGAGGGGGCGGAGTGATGGCTGCGACATGGCTGCGGCCCAGGTGTTGCTCCGAAGGTCCATCCCCGCAGCCGGCCTATTAACCACTGAGATATGGCTTTTCATCAGCGGGAAAAATGGAATCCATTTGGACCTCCTCTCCTTGCTACAGGAATCCAGTGGGAGTGGGTGGGGGAGGGGATGGTACGTGCCAGAGGGGAGTCACGCGTTCGCGCCAACCCCTACAGAGTTTTCACTCTCGTCCGCCAGTGTTATTGGAGGCCGAGAGTCTCTTTGTGTGCCCGGCAACGCTACACGTGCCTCCGAGCTGACCGATTTTCCCAAACAGCTTTTCCCGATCATACCTAAAGAATAAGAGGAATGCTGGAGACCAGTGTGGCTCGCTGGAGTGCCGAAGACACACTTTTGGAGTATTCCAGAGAGTAACGACATTCAGAGATATCTGAATGCGAGCTATTCACATTACATTCCATAATAATTGTCTTCCGAACCAAATATATTTCAACTAATAGGAATTAGGAATATCGGTAGAGATATTTTAAAACATTATTTATTTTAATCTTTAAATTTCAATTTAAAATTATAGTTTTATACATGGCAAAGAAAATGATCCATTCATCCCATATTATGCCAAGCATGGGGAGTAGTATATTCATGCTACTACGGAAGGAAGACATGTCAAGAATCGATTAATTTTCAGGGTGGCCAGTTTTCTTCTATAAACGTAAGAGTATGCTCTTATAAAATTATCCTTAATTTTTCTGAAGAGTGTGTGAAACGAAAGAGTTAGAAAAAAAAATTTACGCCTATTATGCATAAAGTTTTGTTATAACATTAAATATAACAAAGATACGAACATAATTTTGACAATTATTTAATTTGGTCTTCTAAAAATATTGTTTCGAATTAAGCTGAAAATAAATTTATTCATTCTGTCTTAATACCGAATTTTTCTCCATTCTTTTAGTATAATAATGGCCATCCTAACTTTTCTTTAAATTTTAATACTTAAAAACCTTATGACAATAAAGAAGATTTCTTCATTTTTAAAATTTGTTTTCCCACAATTTATTTACATTCTTAACTGTTTTCAAGGATTAAGGAAAAAATATTTGATAAATTTGGGCCCTTTATGTAAAAAAAAAAAAAAAAAAAATGTCTTTAATTTATGGTTGCATTAAATATTGTTTTTTTTTTTTACAGACTATTAAGTCTATAAATAATATACTAAATTTATATACCTTTGCATACGTATTTGATCCTAGTGAGACGTTGAACACACTAGTGACATATCCCTTTGAACATAGCTTTGCAAATACGCTGAGAATCCACGATTCAAGTCAAATCGAGCGTATTTCCTTTGAGGATTCGTGTACTTAAGAGTCTGAAATCTTGTAAGATTGCTGACGTGGAAGTTACTTTTTCCCGAACAAATGGAAAGTAACTCACTCGGAATATAATTGAATTTCCAAAAGAAAAGTTATCTTCTCAAACAAAATCCCCCCCCCCCACCCCCAAGTTCCGCTAAAAGCTATTTATCCGATAAAGTTCTATCGCTCAGCTACAATACAAGCTCCCCAGTGAATTCACCGCCTGCTTCCAGCAATAATGGAACTCGAAGTGGCCCTCTGAATTCGGAAGTAGAAACGACCTTAATTTCCAAAATATATATGTTAGCAATAATACACTTAAATATACATGAATAAATGTTATATTATATACATATTAAATAAATTTATAGTTTTTGCAGTTTTATTTTACATTTAATAGTGATTTTGAACAGAAGTAAATTTATCTTGCTTTAGGATAACGAAATCATTTAAGTTATGAGTATGATTTAGTTATCCTAAAGCAGGAGACTCTCTCTCTCTCCCCATCACCGCCATTGTCCTGAAGAAGGTCTGAAATTTAGACCGAAACATTGACAATTATAAATGCATGAACAATTCATTCAGGTAGCATTCATGATAGCCCTGAGGATGGCTTACGATGTAAACATAGGGAGATGTTTAATGCACATTATTTTTAAATTGTTTTTTCAATCAACTTTGACCGAACTCCAAAAATAAAAACACAACAATTATAAAAACTTTTAGTTTACAAATTAGTTTTTATTTATTCAAATACTAAAACCGATTCCCTGGCATTCTTTCTCATTCAAAAAATTAATTTTATGTATGGTTTAATAATCTATGTTTTAAACATGTATATTAAATGGCTCATACATTCTGTTGCCCTATTCAAAACAATGATTGCATAACAATTTGTTTTGCTAGATCACCAGCTCTCCCAGGGTGGGGCTCGAACTCTTCTTTTTGCTTCTCCTTTCCTTCGCAAAACTTAATTCATGCTTTTATCTTGTTATACTGAATAATATATAATTTTAATAGAACTAGGAAATTATTTTAAAAATATAATAAACCTTTATTCATACTATGGTCTATTTAGTATATTCTCTAATTTACTTTAGCGATACCTTTCTATTTAGAAAAAGCATGCAATATTCGTCTTTAATATTACTAATTTATGTATTTGTTTTTCAGGTAATTTCATCTAAAATTCTGCAATGATTTGTTTAAGTACTACAATTTGGGTAAGTTTTAAGTCATTAAAAATATTTTTAAATGTTACCACACAGATAATACGTCTGCATTACATTCTACCTCTACAGTACTTCTTATTTGTGACTCATACCTACTTCTACCTACCAAAAGTTAAATTATTTTTTATCAATTGATTTATGTATGGGTAACTCAACCACATTGGTTATTAACTACCTTAAATATGTTTATTTTTAATCTCAAAATGTATAGGCAATATCATCAATATAATAGTATCTGTATTAATATCTTATAAGATTATAAATGCAAGTTTTTTTTATGCCACAGCCGAATTTAGAGAATATGAGGTGAAATAAAATTTAAAAATCGTTTAATAGGGCATTTAAAAAATCCAACTTTAAAATATATAAATAGCCTAATTTTTGTTGATAAAAAATATTGTGTTTGGTAATATCTGTTTGTGTTCTCTGAGCTGTAAATAAGCAATGATTTTATATTTTCATTATAATTCAGTTTTGAAATTGAATTTTGTTTAAACATAATTACTAAGAAAAATGCAATATGAGATCAATCAACTTTTGATCCTCTAATATGGCACTACAATAAACAGAATGTCGTTGTAAAAGCTTCACTGATGCACTGATATGACATGCATCTAAGCAAATATAAACAGTTTGAAACGTGTGCGTTCCAGTAATCAACGGAATACCAACAGAGACTCAGCGCGTGTTTGGCGACTGATAACTCGGGTATATAACTTCATTCATACCGTCAGTTGGAGTTTTGTCTTGGCTCAAATAGGTTTTACATCTATAGAGAGCAAAGACATTGCAATCCAGTGTAATTGGTTTATTAATTGTTACTAGTTGTAATGTATCATCACCAGAATTGTCCATTTAAGAAGTAACCGAGTCGGGTCCCATTCACTCTCAGCCTTAGTTAGACCTCCACAAAACAGGAATAAAAAGACCGCCTTCATCAGAAGAGCAAGAGACGCGGCCCGAGGAAACCCTTTCAGACCAGGATTTATATATTTGGACACCCCTTCCCCCCGCTTTTTCGTCTGTCTCCGCCTGTGTTCGTCTCTGGCCGAGCACGTCAAGTATGTTTACGGATTCGGTTCTCGGTCAAACAAACGGACTGGTAGGGGGAGGAAGGTCAGCTTTTTACCCTTCAATGCAAATACTTAGGGCGTCCCTCAGGGCTCCGAGTCCACACCACCAGACAGAAGGGCTCTCCTCTTTCCTTTTATCCGCAAATCACAAAAGGAGCATAGAGAGAGGTGTATATATGTACTCTCTGGGGCCGAGTCCTAGCTTTTTTGAATAACCTAACGAAAACATTCTTTCAAGGATTTTATTTACTCCTGAAAAACATACCATACATAAAAATAAACAATTAATTTATTTTAATAAGAGGTGCCAGTACGGAGGTGCGCCATGGTTGATGATGGGATCCGTCGGGTCTTTTAATCCAAGCGCTATGGGTTCAAATCCCGCGCTGGGCAAGCTTTTGTCGATACAAGCTTCTTCTGAGCCTTGGGTGTGTTAGAATGGGATGTCACCCTTTAGATAGCCCTTCCTTTTATGACTGTAGAGGTTGAAAGGGAAGCTAACAATTAGAAAAAAAAAAAGTTAGAGAGACTTGGGGAAGACTAATTATTTCAAGATCTTCTAAGCTTATTGGATTTTCTAATGTTTCGTTGATTTAAGGACAGTTCCCCCTCAAATCTCAATCATCTGTCAACAAAAGAAGAATTAAGTTAATTTATAATTCACTAATTACTAACTGTTGTTATTTTGTGCCATGGAATAAAACGTTTTGTGATTACAATAGAAAATAATCAATTCTACTACTAATAATAATATTTCAGTAATACTACACGAATACAAAATAATTACCTTATAATTAATAATTAACCTGAAAATAAATTAGCTAGTTGCTAAGATAGTCTATTCTCATTTTGTTGGTATTTATTTCTTTCAAAAATTGGTTTTCAGAGCCAATCAAGCAGGAGGCATCTATGAGAATTCCTAAGACATTCCACTTATTATAAATCATAGCAGATTGGTTGATCTTGTATATCTTGTATGTTATGCATCTCAAAGTAAGGGAAGAGTAAGGGTAGGGGTCATTTTCTTCTTAAAATTGTAAAATAAGGACCTTCCTATGTAAATTTGACTAAATAAATATAAAGTATTATTTATTGCTACATTGGATAAATTACGGGAATCTTTATTATTTTTTATCAAAAGGATTTCTATTTTAGTCAATATTTCATTTCAACTTCACTTTTTATTGTCCACAATTTTAATTATTTTCTAAAGTTCTTTTTTCTTATTTATTTTCCGCCCGTCGACACCTGAGATCATAGGCGCTAACTAAAGGTTAAAGATTTCGTTAGGAATTTAGTGGGGTTTGCTGAAAACATTCAGCCGGTGCTAACTAATGCAGGTGGGGACGGTCGGGAGATTTGATGGCTGAGGTTGACAAGTCCCGGCAAAGAACAGTGAATATTGCAGTTGTGGGAGGGCACCCGAAACCATTTCGGCAAGTGAGGGCCGGGAATCCACCTGCATTAGTGATGGTGAAATGGCTGCTAATCACCTGTTCATGCCCATCAAGTGAAGGATTTGAGCTCTGCTGATTTGCGGAGGATTATTTATGTTCTGTACGAGTGATAAGAGCTTTCCATCAGAGAGACACATGAGCTTTCTCCCAATGGAAATTAGATTAATTCCTAGCCAGTCCAGAAGCATACTTTGTAAGTATATCCCGCGAAATAGTATTATATTTGTTTGAGGGCCATTCGAATGTTCTCAGGAAATTATTTACTGACCGATGAAGAGAAATTACTCTCAAGGCTATTTGTTTTTTAATACTCCGGGGAAGGAGAGTAACAGTCTCAATGAGCTTGTATAACATTATAATAACCTTCCTTGAGCGCCTTCTTAGCTGAATGCAGAGATCAGTTCGGAATTTGTGAGCCTAGTTCTGTGAATTCCAGTTCTGTTCAAGTGTAAGCCTCCTTTTCGACCTTTAGGGTCATGGAGGGAGAGGCTATCTACAGCTTTCTATCCAATTCTAAACATCTATGGCTACGGACAAGCTCTTATTTTTCGATTAAAATCCGCAGCGCCAGGATTGTGAGTTCCGAACGGATCCCATGTGCTACACCTACTCTCCAGCGTTTCATCGAGAAATGTGCATATTTCAGTTCCTTGTGCCTTTAGAATTGTAATAGGATGGTTTCTTTTACATACCATCTTATCTATGATTGAAAGTGACTATTTGGGGGAAAAAACAAAGTTTCTTCAGTTTCAATACTCAAAACTAAAACCCCCATTTCGATTAGTCCGATTCTACTGAATAAAAACCTTAGCCTTTATTTTTGCATTTAATAGTTATATACCAAAATTAACCACTCACACACACTATACATACTATATATATATATA
>KZ807472.1:62843-80105 GCA_000696205.2 Oncopeltus fasciatus | reverse complement strand
ATATATATATATATGAAATTCTTCAAGGTTCCTTTGTTTTGGTTCATTTACTTACCATGAGTCAAACTGCGAATAGTGGTTGTGGTAGTTTTTGAAAATTTTTTTATTTTATGGTAACCCTCGTTGAAGTATAATGTACACACTTCATGTATCTTGTAGAAAGCATTTTATTCCTAACTTATAAATGGGAATCACTTATAAAGTGAGCGTAAAAACACTCATGGGGTACATTAGAGCCTTATAGCTAAGGTGTTTTGAGAACAGGGAGAGAAATCTGTAGAGTGAAATGGAGGAGGAAAATGAAATGTGTACTGGAGGGGGAAAGGTATAGGATTAGAGAGGATATAGAAAAGAAGAATGGGAAAAAAGGACGAAAATGAGTAATGGGAAAGAATGTGTAAGTCACCATGTGAAAGTACGCCTGATTGGGGAAGGGAGGAGAAGAAAAAGCAGGAAAAGTAATGGAAAGTGGCCGAGAAGGGCAAGACGAGGGAGAGGAAGAATAATGTGTATAAAATACTAGTTTAACTTAGTGTTTTAAGAATGAGATGCATGATAAATTATTAAAAATCAAATTATTTTAGGATACGTTTTAGACATGGATACGTAGAACATCTAAAATTCCTAAATATATAATATGAAGACACTTTTGAGGAAATAAATAGGCATAGACAACTTAATTAGCATTCAAAAAGAGAGTTTGTTGACCGTAGATATTATTCTAAGATGATTTTTGTTGGGGTTCGGTCGAGGTAGATCCAAAAAAAACACAAGTAAAATACATTTTTTTATTTGTGTTTTTTTGGATCTACCTCGACCGAACCCCAACAAAAATCATCTTAGCTTAATTAGCATTTATTATAACTCTAAGCTTCATGAACTGTAACACCCTTAGGCGGGAATAAAAGGAAAATAAGGGATGTTCCCTGAGACTGGGTCGGTAGTTTTCCGGAAGAGTGTTTAGCCGAGTAGCGCCACAGATAGAGCCATCCGGGAATATTTATGTTGGTCTGACCGAGGGCCCGTACTTATCTCTGACCTCTTCACCTCTCACGTCTTGCCCCTCCTCTCCCTTAAGGGCTGTTCGACCCCCCAACTACAATCTTCCTTTTTTTTTCTGCGTGTGTTGTCTGTATGCATTCTCCCTCTCCCTCTTCTCGCCTCCCTCGGCCACTTTCCATTACTTTTCCTGCTTTTTCTTCTCCTCCCTTCCCCAATCAGGCGTACTTTCACATGGTGACTTACACATTCTTTTCCATTACTCATTTTCGTCCTTTTTTCCCATTCTTCTTTTCTATATCCTCTCTAATCCTATACCTTTCCCCCTCCAGTACACATTTCCTTTTCCTCCTCCATTTCACTTTACAGATTTCTCTCCCTGTTCTCAAAACACCTTAGCTATAAGGCTCTAATGTACCCCATGAGTGTTTTTACGCTCACTTTGTACTTTTGAATATAAGTTGAAAACAAAAAACTTTCTACAAGATATATGAAATGAGTACTTTATACTTTAACGAGGAACAAAAAAAAAAGAAAAAAAAAGAAAGTTTGACACATAGCAAGTAAATAAAAATAAACCAAAAAAAAGGGATCTTGAAGAATTTCATATTAGGTTCTGGTGAAACTTCACAGAAGTAAATTTTCTGCTTTATTATTTTTCGAAAGTACATTTATTTATTTTAACTATACTTATGAACTTAATATTTTACTAAATAATTTTACTGTTAATGTTGTCTACAGTTTTACCTCATTTTCCTTGGATGATTCCTGAATAAATGGATTGACCCAGACCCGCTCAAATTCACATTTAAGTGCACTCTTGTGTCCAATTCAGTACACACTCTAGTTGAAAATAAATAGAATTTAGATGACCTTAAGAAATTTCGGTTAATGCCATTTGATATTCAAAAATTTAGTTATGGAGGTTAATAAAATAATTTATCTTACGTTAGTATTATTAATGAATAGAACTATGTAAGGAAAAAGCGTACAAGACTAAATAAATAAACCCATTCATGCCATAAGTGTATTACAATTTTTCGAAAACAGTTTTCATTGGATCTTCTTAATGAAGAGTCCAGTAATTTTTTTTTTTTTTTTTAAGAGTTGCATCCAAATAAAGATACCTCATTACATACTTTGTTTTTTAATGGGTTAATAACTCCCCAATTTAAAAGTAGAATTTGATTTGTGGCAAGTAATGTTTCCTCCAGTTTTCCATTTGATCTTAACTGAATTTATTGGAATTAGCCCTAAAATACATTTTTAATCTAAATGTTTAATAGGTATTGACTTCAATACTATTTATCTGGCAATATGGTTACGACAAATGAGTAAGCTTTAACAAATCTTTTTATTTTCCCATTTTTAACGTATAGAAGGTTGATGTGTTTTCATAGAGCTGTATGTTAGAACATATATGAGTTTTTATTTTTTCAGGTGATTCCTTTTTCGCGTTTAAATAAATTCAAATGTGAACACTTTAACCATATTAAAGTGGTAATAAATGTGAAATCTCCACGACGGAAATAATTTTAATTGAAAGTAACGCGCAATTCATCATCAGTGTATATGTTACACTCAAACTCCGAATTCGGACAATTGCCGAAAATTCCGCGAGATGTGGATAACGATAAATACGTACATCGCGGAGTAAGCCGTTTATTCGGACATTGGCCAATGTCCTGTGACATTGAGAAGGCGTTCTGGGTAAACATATTTGCTTAATTGCCGAAGTAAGTAGGTTCTTCGGGGATTCAGCAAGTTGTAAATGCCCAAAACGCGACTTGGGTAATCGTTTTATCCCACGACGCATTTATAAGTTTTTTATCCCCATTCCGGGAATTTCTCATTTACGTAAACGCCGAATAGTCTATGTTTGTATACTACCATATTCTCTATCTTACAACAAGTTCATAATAACTAAGTAAAACAAAAACAAAATCTAATTTTTGCTTGTAATTACATTTATTCTAATAACTCTTTTATTCTAATTATTTGACCTTAGATCTTCTAATTTGGTGTAAAATGATTCCTTCATTTCAAAATTAAAAGAAAACACAAAACACAACAGCACTTTAAAATAAGTGAACAGAACAGTACAGAACAACCTATCTCACGTCTGTGCTCTAACACACTGGTATAACCTACCTTAATGGTAGCTGGTGGAAATGTCGAGACATGTCTGGTATGTGAGAAACGCTATTCGGCGATTGTGCAAACTAGAAACACCCACAACCCGACGTTGGTTATCACTTTTCCTCAAGTCTGGTTATGAATATTATGGTTTTGCTGAATCTCCGAAGAACCTACTTACTTCGGCAATTAAGCAAATATGTTTACCCAGAACGCCTTCTCAATGTCACAGGACATTGGCCAATGTCCGAATAAACGGCTCACTCCGCGATGTACGTATTTATCGTTATCCACATCTCGTGGAATTTTCGGCAATTGTCCGAATTCGGAGTTTGAGTGTAACATATATACCATTAATCAGCAGCTATGATAAATCNAATAAACTCTGTATCCTGACAGGTTTACCGAAACTTTTTCCAATTCTACGTTTTCGACATAAAATATGATTATTTCTTATATTTACATATAGCATACACTCTTCAGATATAGATATTTACATGTGTGAGTGTGTCTTTCAATGTTCAGGCCATAGTAATTAGTTTTTCTGAATGAAATTAGGCATATAGCTGTTAAGTGCAAAATGAAATGCTTAGTTCTTTATTCGGACAAATTCGAGCTTACTTGAGATCAAGTCTTTTGGTTGCAGTTGGTATAGTATTTATTTTAGTTCAATACTGATTTGTTTAATGATTAAAATTATATAATATAATAATGAAGGATTACATGAGAAGTGAAGTTCAAATACAAATATCCATCAACTGGAAAACTGAGGAATTCGCTTAGTTTACACAGCTTCTGAGTGAAGAACGTTTTAGTATTTAGGGCGTTATAAGTGTAACGGTACGCACTTTTGATTTGAACTTCCCGCGAGAGTGATGCGTACAATGGTAGTGATCCGTGCTACCGGGGCAAATTTGTTCGGGCACAGTTGTGAAGAGACCACTTCTAGAGAACAACGCCTTAGTCCTCGCAGCGAACGCGGAAGTCTCCAACAAGCACGGCACTTTTCACACACTCAGGAATCGAGAGAAAGACGGGGTATTGGATCGACCGTCAACGGGAGCTCAGAGACCGCAAGTATTCTCTATTTACATCTGTATTATAGCTTATATTGAGCCGGCACGGTAACCTCGGGATAACCTCCCTAGCTTCGAGGTAGTTGCCATAGAGGTACCCAGGTTACTAGGCCCAGCGAGCTACAACGCAGCGAGGTCTTGCGGTCAGCGGTCTTCCAGGTAACGTCACAGATACCCCGCTGATACCAGTTCCTACGCCTTGCACGACCTCACCATCCATTCGCCGCCTGCATGGGCTATATTTTAATTGTAAGCAACAAATACTATTTGTTTTAATAAATTTTTTTTTTTTTATAAGGACACGCTTACATTAGTTGGGGACCTTCTGATAACCGCCTATACACTACCACCCAACATAAATAACAATCACGGTCAGTCCATTGACAAAATTAAGTATATTTTCTTACAGCCATTAGTAGAGATAACACATTTTCGACGGGATATTCGGGGGTTTCTACTTAGCGGACTAAATATAACGCTTCTTCCTATATTTGTATTTCTGGGTTACTCCAGGCCGTGTTTGCCAGGGAGAGAGGTCCTATTGTGGGCGAGCGAACACTTCTGTCAAATTGCCAAAAGACAATTCTTTGTCATCGACAGGGCCTATTGTGCTCAGGTTTGGGGGACTCGGGTTTGGATTCCGTGCGAACGCCCCGAAATGTGTTTGTTTCTGTAGATGAACAGCGCCAATGTAGGCTATAGGCGGGTGTTATGTCCACTGACCTGGAACATATGTACTTATTAGTAGAAGAAGTGGTGTTAAGTACTAACTAAAAAGTCAGTCAGGAAGAGTTGCTGAAAAGATGTATATCAATAGAATTAAATGGCGAAATTTAATTTAAAAGGCGAAGAGAATAATGAGCGTAAAAGGTATGGACCACTTAACTTGGTTCTAGACTGAAAAGCAAGAAATAGTGTGGAAGCACTGCCTTATCCTAGTTATATTCTTAAATTTCTTCCTTCATAAACTTTTTTGGTAAACATTTTATAGGAATTAAATGTTCGAAAATTACATTTTACACCTATTACTATATATTACATATCTTCATTACTCAAATAATAACGAAGATATTACGATTCTAAATTTTGTCTCCACTATACTTTTTCTTATCCGATTTTAATGAAACTTAAATCATTTAAGGTTATGTAACGATAAGCCTAATTATTGAATTTGGCTTATATATTGTAAAAATAAAAGATCCTATTCATCACTAGAGATTTTTCATACATCCAGCACCATACAACCAGACAGTTTTCAATATTTTTCTTAATATGCACTTTTTTGAAATAGTTTATGACATTGCATTTTTTTTTTTTTCATCTGAAAATTAATTTCGTAACAATAACAATAATGGATATTTGTCATTTTGAAATGTTTTTCTTTTTTTTTTTTTCCTTCCAACTACCTAGGCCCATGGATGTCTCCCTCTAAATCACTTTTTAAAGGAGAGTTCATTGCTGAAGATATTTAGGAATGTAACTTTGAATATTATGTGTGCATCTTCACTCCACTTCACCATGACGTAACCTTTCTGGTTCTTGACAAGAAAGCCGTTCCCACCCTCGACAGCATATCAAGTTAATTTTAATTTCCATTGAATTAAGCACTAATAATTTTACCTGCTTCACTGAAATGACCAATAATCACCTTGCAGAGGATGTAGTGTTTTCGTTCAAGCAAGAAAAAATCTCATCTGTGGACATTTGTTTCTTTATCAAACTTTTTTATTAATATTTCAGCATCCGGAATTTCACTATTTTTTGGTAATTATTATTTATCAAACTGAACTCTCTTTCAATTTTTAATTTCTTTTCTCAAGTCTAATTATCAAAGCTTGTATTAAAGTTAATTATTTTTATTATTATTTTTTATTATTTGTTTTATCTCTTGCAGACTTCAAATGCGCTTCCCCTTCTCTTCCTTAATGACAGTATAAAGCCCCCCTTAGTGATCTTAAATTTTACTCTCGTTGTCTTCTACGGCTTTTAAGATGGAAATCCTCTTTTACTCTTAGCAATCTTTAATAAAACGTGGCAAATGAGCAAATTAGTTTACCTCGCTTTTGAATGAAGGACTTTGACGTACTGCAGACTCTATATTATAAAGTTCTCGTAGATTCTTGTTTTTAACAAAAATACACAAAGTGCATTATTTAAAAAAAAAAAAACTAACTTCTTAAAGTATATTTATAACATTTTATAAATACTCTAAAATTCCTTTATTATGCAAAGCTGAATATCTGAAATATTCCTTTATCATGTTTTAGTCTACTTACATTTAGTTCTCTATTCATGTATAAGACAGATAGATAGGATGCATTATACATGACAAGCTTGTGAATTTACTGCATATATATTTATTTTTAAGCTCACTCTCACCATAGACAAGGGTTATCACGAAGAGAAATAAGATAAAGAAATGTGCACCCCTATTCGTGGAAGGTTTTTCATTTGGCCGGGGGAGGGTGGTCCCTCGAGGAGGCTCCAAGACGGGACGAGGAGCCTGTCTAATCAGCCGTAATGAAGCCTGCCCGAGAGGAGCCAAATTTGATTATAAATATGGCAGTGAAGGGGGGTAGATAGCGCGCGCCCTCTCGCCTGCAAGGGAAATCGCTGCCCCTCTAAGGGTTGCTCGAGGGGGTTGCCACTGCCAAGAATATATCTATTTACTGAGTACTCTTCAGCTGAATAGATTCCTTATTTAACGCATTTCCCTGAAGATATAAACCAATAGATTATTTTCCTGCGACAATATATTGTAAAAAAAAACAAAAAAAACATTCACTTCAAGNTTGTAAAAAAAAAAAAAAAAACATTTACATCAAGTTTTAAAAAGAAGACATATATGTATATAAATATATAACACATTAATAAACTTAATATAATGTAAACATTATATAATATATAATTATATATAATCTAATTTAAACATTAATTAAAGTTTATATAATGTGTTATATAAACGCGCTCGCGCATGTGTGTCTGAGAATGTGTGTGTCAGAACATAGTTTAGTTACCATTAAGTTTAGTTATCACTTTGCTTTTATGTTACACAACCATATTGTAATTGTTATTGTTTATAACATAATATGTTAACAAAATGTTATAGCAGATTGCTGGGAGCAATCTTCTTCCGTGAACCAAAATGAATAGGAGGTATGTGATGAAAAAAAAAAGTAAAGTATTAGATAAAGTTGAGTTATTTTCTTTTCACTATTAAAGAAAAACCACCAATTTAACTCAGATACTTTCACCTTTCATTGCAATTGAGTGGCTTGGTATTTTTTGAAAAAACTGTTTGAACATTGTATTAACATGAACGTTCAAAACTATTTAAATTTAAATGAGGTATTATTTGGGAGAAAATTGGGCCCCACTTTATTAATTTTATATTTGTTTGCTACAAGTATTATGTTATTATAAATCTAAGATGTTATATTGCATAAAATTTTATAAATTGATGTTACCAAATTTGTATACTTTTCGTGTAAGTTGCAATAAATGTTGTTAAGAAGACAAAAACTAACATAGACTGTCGAGAATCCCAATTGTAAAGTTTTAGTTGGACGTAGAAGTTATCATTATTTATTAACAAGTAGCCCGTATTATAAGGAAAAATAATTAATTGTAAACATTTTACTCCTATTTACATAAACTACCATAGTGCCCATCAATAATAAACTTGTTTTTTTTTACTTCATTAATAAATTTCGAAGTTGTTAAAGCGAGTGAAACGAGAATTAGACGCTAGAATTGATGTTTTCATCGAAGCTCCAACTTTTCAAGTTAATAAAGGGCTTTTTATGTAACGAATGACTGCATAACTTACAAAACCTCCCTCTTAGGTTAGGGGTGTGTTTGTCGTGGAGTTAGTGCTCTTAGGGGCTGAACTTTCTTTTCAAGCAATTATGTACTTTCTAATACTCCCTCTCGAAACATTCAGAGCTGTACAACGACGCCGGCTGAGTGTCATTTTATTTTATAGACTGTTTATCTGGAATGCTTTAGTGCTCTTGAGAATTATTTTGATATTGGACAATACCAATTTGAATTCGTAGTAAGTTGAATGTTTCTCTCGCCAGGATTATCAGAATAAGTCCGTCCTACAGGAGCACCAAAAACCAAAAAGATGTACTATTTATTTTACCATCGTACAAAAGAAAAGGGCTAAATTATGTAGTTTAGGCTGGCATTAAATTGACCAAGTAGGGAATAGAGAGAGCGAGATCTACATCTTTTGTTACAATCTTAAATATAGACTGCAGTACACTTTTGTTTATAAAAACATTGAAAAAAATAAATATTAAAAAATTACATTTGAAATTTCATTAAAGTGTTAAATTTTTAATTTTTTATTCATTTTTATTTACTGCATATATTTATTTTTAAGCTCTCCCTCACCATAGACAAGGGTTTTCAAGGGTTTTATTGTTTTTTTAATTTAGTAACTTTTATATATTCAACACACACACACACACANTAGTCCTGTTAATCACAGGTGCTACCCGTAAAGCTTTCATAAAAATAGCGGTTGACTGATATGCCTAGGAAAGATTAGAAAAGTCAGTGCACCACAAGAGGAGCTAAGTAAAGTTGGCAGATTTCCTTTGTTCCATTAAGATGGACATAAATGAGAGTAAATGAAGGAATTATAAGCAAAAAAGAAAAATTTAGCGAAAAAGGAAAAAAAAAACAAAAAAACTATTAAACCTTTATACTCAAACTTTATACTGGCTGAGAAGGAAGGACTGTGAAAAGCACTAAGCCATCAAAGTTCCATTAGTATATATCTTACTTAATAAGCGTTTCGCGTAAGAATGTTATAAAAAATAAATTCTAGAAAAATCTATTTGGCATCTCTTACATGATGAAAATGTATTCAAACTAAAATAAAAAGGAAGACATTAATTAAAATGGAGAGTTTTTTTGACCGTAGATATTAATATATGATAAATAATTCATGAGAGGGAACAGAATAAAAAAATCTATCTGTCCTCGCCAGGAATCGAACCTGGATCTCCTGCTATCCGGGCCTGGTATGCTAGGTTCGATTCCTGGCGAGGACAGATAGATTTTTTTATTCTGTTCCCTCTCATGAATTATTTATCATATATTAATATCTACGGTCAAAAAAACTCTCCATTTTAATTAATGTCTTCCTTTTTATTTTAGTTTGAATACATTTTCATCATGTAAGAGATGCCAAATAGATTTTTCTAGAATTTATTTTTTATAACATTCTTACGCGAAACGCTTATTAAGTAAGATATATACTAATGGAACTTTGATGGCTTAGTGCTTTTCACAGTCCTTCCTTCTCAGCCAGTATAAAGTTTGAGTATAAAGGTTTAATAGTTTTTTTGTTTTTTTTTTCCTTTTTCGCTAAATTTTTCTTTTTTGCTTATAATTCCTTCATTTACTCTCATTTATGTCCATCTTAATGGAACAAAGGAAATCTGCCAACTTTACTTAGCTCCTCTTGTGGTGCACTGACTTTTCTAATCTTTCCTAGGCATATCAGTCAACCGCTATTTTTATGAAAGCTTTACGGGTAGCACCTGTGATTAACAGGACTATTTTGTATATCAGAACGTAATTCGAAATATTTTGGCACTTGGTAAAAAAAAAACCGTCTAATTTATGCGCTGAATTGGAGTAGAATGATAGGTACTAAAGAAGTGGGTAAATGTAGGAAGTATATGCTTTTTTCTGAACTATATTAGTTTTAAACTAATATCTCACATGTGAGATATTATAAATAGTTCTATTTTAAAATATACCTTTATAATAAATCAGAATAGAGGATGCAGTTCTTCAGTATATATTAGTACTCAGGATATTCAAGTTGACCAAATTAATAGTAAAGTCATACAACTATTGGCATTTAGCATTAAGGGTAGCCATTGAAATATTAGAAGGGAGAAACACGAAAAGGAAGGTATTTTTCAGCAAGAAGTTACCTGGACAGCTTGCTGAAACAATACCTAGGAGTAGCAGACAGAACAGCAGACCTACCGTGTTCAGAGGACTCCCAGGAGGCCACGGTACCGACGTGACCTGTATTTGTATCTGTGGTTCTCTTTCAGTCTCGCCTCGGCCCTTCACGGCCCGATGAGAAAGGACATGGCTTCTGTTATCAATGGGATACTATCCAAGGATCCACTTTTGATAAGTGTTTCCACTGTCATAAGTGCCAAAAATAAACGAGTCTGCGCCCACACAGAGATTCAAGGAATTCATTCTCGACGAACGTTCTCCTTGGTCGTTCGTCATGCATATCTTTCATTCAGGATTTCTGTTAAATCGCTCAGAGATAAATTAATTTTAAAAATAGGCATCCTTCATAAAGAAGTATTGTTCAGGGAGTCGGTTTTTTTATTTTAATTTATAAACAAAAATGTATTCGACCAGAATATGGACAATGTCCGAAAGCGCTTGCCAACAGATGGTTTGCAGAAACCAATAAAGACGGACAATGGAAGGTATGACAAGAAAGTTATTATTATTGCAATCTTTTCGGCCTAAATTACAAGCCTACTTCAGGCCAATAGGGGTGGTAGAGAGAGAAAGTCTCCTGCTCTAAGATAACTACTGATCAGTTATCCAAATTTAATTCTATGATCAAATCCCTAATTAATTCTTCCTTATAAAGTTTGACGGTCAACCAACTATCTCCAAATATAAGCTATTCATTCCTTATATATTCTAACACAACAATACATTATGTTTCAGTCATGGGAATTTCATAAATACCACATAGATTAAAAAAACAAAATAAAAAAACAGTATAATTAAAAAAATAACAGTATTAAAAGTAATTCTGTAAATAAAAAATATAATAATATTTGATATCAACCTTCTTATTCTTATATTTTCATATCTTAAGTGAATATCACATTACCATCTCTCATTCTTTCCTCTAGGCTTTTTCATTCCATGAAATTCTTCTCTGCCTGAGAGTAGCAATAACGATGCGAGGTTCTTAGTACCAGATATAAATCGCGGACGAGATCTCACTAGGCCTCCTGTAACAAACAGTGTGACAGGACATGGCTCCTATACTGTGGAATAAAGAGGCGTCATTCGTTTGGGCGGGGACAGGGCGGAACGGAGGGGAGGAAGGGGCCCGGGGGGAGAGAATCAGAGGATGTAATGAGACAGGTAGCGCAGGTGAGAGGCTGAGTTTAGGATATAGATTGAGATAGAGATAGTGATAAGAGGTAGGGAAAGAAAGAAGGGTGGAAGTAGAGGTTGATAAAGGGAATAGAATAGGGAATGGGAGAGAGAGAGAGAAAAGGAGACAAATGGAAATAGGAGGGGAGAAGAGTGGCAGTGAGCTGAGGAAGGTGGGTGTATGTAGGTAGGAGGTTGGGGAGAGGAAGGCAAGCTAAGGGAAGGGGGTGAAAAGAGAGGGTGTGGGGGGTAGGCAGGAAGGATGGAAGTAGTCGCTGGGCAGATTTCATTCCCTAGCAATCCCTTCAGTCCTGAACATAAAAAATATCAGCCGATACGACCGTCACTTATGTCAACACTGAGATTTTCACTCAGATATCGGATCTTGAAATATTTACCCACAACCCCTTTAAACCTATCCCTTCTCCTTTTCATTTATATACTCTTAAATGTTGGTTTCATTTTTCTCGCCTTTTCATTCAGCCCTCTGGTTAAATACGGATTTACTTAATCAAAAAGCGACTTCAAAGTAACCCTTTAGAATTAATTTACAAGCCTGAGTGCTGATCACGTTAATTTCAATATTATGACAAATTATGATATTACTATTTGATTTTAAATGATAATTAATTATTGCCTTGTCAATGTGAAACCCCTTTACGATACACTTCCAGGATTCTGCTTCAGTTGGACAAAAAAAAAAGTATAGATAAATTAATAATGCCTGTAGTAAAGTTTTTTAATTAAGAAAGTTTATGATAAAAACAAATTAAATCATTTAATTTATTCACAACATGATTTAATTTTGTCATTTTGTAACATATTATTTCAGTATTATCTTAAATACATAAAATCTCTAAAGGTTGCATTAAATAACATCTTTTGAGAAACAAATTTGCCACAGGCTTGAAAAAATTATGTCGAACCCTAAAAAGGCTCCAAGACAACAATAACTTTAATTTAAATATATTAATTTGGGGTGATAAAAAAATTTTTTTTTAAATTCTATTAATGGAAAACTGTGAAATTTCGGAAAATAATTCTGAATTTGATGTAATAGTATATAATATATGAACATTTAATCGCTCTGAAAACGAACAAAATAATTTCCAATTTCTTACGGTTAAAAATTGTATTAAATTCATCATAATAGAGTTTTAAGAGTGAAAACTTTCTGTCTATTAAATATGATATCGTCGAGATAGAAACTCTGGCATCCTAGAGAAGTACTGCATTAAGCGAATTTCCTTAGGCGACAGAGTCACCAATACTAGGTGGAGAAGCTCTTGAATATATTCATACGAAATTCGCTCGAGAATACCACTTCAACGGCTTATTTTCTTCCATATGCTTCCATTTACTTAAAAAATAATTTCAATTCTCAAATCATTCTCTATTTGTCCTTCATTCGCTCTTATGAGTCTTCTCATCTTTACTGTCAAGATAGTCGAACAAAACTGTACAAGCCGCTCCATCCAGTCTTCTGAAATATTTGACTAAACATTAAATAAGATTGAGCTTAGCTTAATTATGCAAAACGAAATTCCACGCTGGGTACATGGAATAAGCCTTTTGAAAATATGACACTCTTTTACACTCATTTGACTTGGCTTATAATCCTCTGTTGTATTACTATGATTAGTATTCTTTACTCATTCATTACATTTTGCCACTTCTTTTCGAAAATATCAAAACGGTGCCCGCAATAACTGTTTCCTTTTAGTGACCAGAATATTTGTCCCTAGGAGATATAATAAATCATATATTATGGGACATATAATCAGAATAAATAAGGAAATTTTAAATTTAAAAAAATTTCATTGTGTACGATTACAATAACTAATTTCTTTTTAGGATTCCTTGATTTTTCTTAGGATTTCATGAGATACAGAAAACTTAATTTTAACCGCTTACGATACTTCTACTCTCTCTCTCTCTCTCTATATATATATATATGAAGTAATACAACTTTTAAAAAAAACTTTATTGTGTACGATTACAATACCTAATTTCTAAGATGATTTAAGTTGGAGCACACATACTCAGGCCGTCTCCTCCATTTTAACTCATCTCACCCTCATCATCAAAAACTTAATGTGGCCAAAAACCTCATCTACAGATCACTAACACTCTCTGACAACCAACTAAAATCATCTTAGAATAATATCTACGGTCAACAAACTTTCCTTTTGAATAACTAATTTCTTTTTAGGATTCCTTGATTTTCTGAGGATTTAATGAGATACAGAAAACTTAAGCTTACGATACTTCTACTCTCTCTCTCTCTCTCTCTCTCTCTCTCTCTCTCTCTCTCTCTCTCTCTATATATATGATTGTTCNTATATATATATATATATATGAAGTAATAAAACTTAGAATATTACTTCCGATAATCTTGGTAAATAAAATGGTAATTTTTTATTTCTGTATATTTACTTATGTAAGTGCTTTGGAAGTGTTTCAAAACATCCTTACAGTAGTAACTGGAAATTGACAAAAAGTGCAGAGAGAAGTAGATTTCAGTGAGAAAAGGAGGAGCTTTTATGTAAGGTAATAAATGAAATGAAGCCAAATAATGTACACGAAATGTGAGGAATAATAATTTTCCTCCCTTCCATTTTAGAGGAATTTTGCATAACCCAGAGGGGTTGGCTGGCTTCCGTTACGAGTGGCAGGCTTTTTCTTAACATCCAGTCCGCAGTGCGTCACGTTTTAGCCCGGCAAAGTTTTTCGTAATGGCTCGGGCGAAGACGAGCTGGGAAGTACGCCCCTCAGACTCCTCAGTGACGTCAGAGGTCGGGGGGGCCCACGCTACGGAGAGCTGGCGCTGCGTGTCCGGCCCCACACCCCGGGAGTTGCAGCCCATAAAGATAAGTGCGGGATCCTCGCTGCCTGCCCTGCAGATAAACCTGCGTCACGAATGCTGTACACGATATCCGTCTCGTCTTATCTCTCTCTGGCGGGAGTAGAGCGCCGAACACAAGCCTGCTGTATTCCGCGCTTACCCCCGACATGCTAATTAGGTTAGGTGTCTTCGGGGGTGCTATCTTCACAAGTGTCAGCTCTTATATCCACCCTTATGTATCAGAGCTGTTCACATGCAACTTTAAAGTGACTGAGTAATAACGTTTTGTTAATATACTCCTGTATGGAAATCTACCTATTCACCGAGGTAACTTGACGTGACTTTTGATGTATTTCAAACTGCATAATCTAAACACTTTTCCATTATATCATAAAAGATGGAGATAAATTAGATATTATAGTCTCCCACTAAACCCTTCCTTTCCTTCATTCAACCAAAAATGGATTCTTCCAAGATTTTGCAATGGAAATCTTAAACAAATAATGCGAGGGACTAGAATAAAACATATTGGAGGACGTCTGATTTTCAATAGGGGTTAGTGTGCGTTACGGTGTGTTTAGATAGATTGGTTTTAACCAGTAGACTGACAGATAACATTATGCGGCGTAGTTCTTTTCCATATCCAAGTAAATGTCATCGCAAAGTTTGTTCTCCCTCAGGACGGAGCAGTAATAATTACCCATCGGCAACGTCTCTATTGAAGACTGGTGGGAATCGCCAGAACTAATATTTCATGAAAAGGATCGGTCATCCGAGGTTTGTATCCAGAAACTTCAGCGTGCGAGTCACGCTCGCTAACCACTACACCACCACATACGACCACTCGAAGCGCCCAAGTTTTTCAGCCTCGTCAGGTGTTCGTTCTGCAATCCAGACTAGGATTTGTCGAGGCAGTATTGGGACAGTCTTATTACACGTGAAAATTATGGCTTTGGATGGTTGGAGAGGTAACCAGGTTTTCATTCCCTAGCATTCCCAGACAGATAAAAGTAGACCGTGTTCCCTAACAGTGCGTTTTTTATGTCATAACATCTGTAGGGCGAGTAGATTTTTGAAGATTTCTAAAGATGGTACAACTTTTAGAATTATTTTTCACGATTGTTTATGAATAACTATACTTTTACTTGTTTATATATTTCGTCTACAAACATGGATTAAATAAATTTTATTTTAATTTAAACTTCATGTTGCGGTTAGAGCATGCATGAATATTCTTATATGTCATGATGATTACATAGTAACTGTGGTATTTTATATAGCTAAGAATTATCGAACTACAACTAGAATAAATAACTTCTTTTTTTTCAAAACATAAATGTAAAACTACCAGCCTAGAAATGCCTGTCTGAAAAGCCAGAAAGGAAATNCATATTGGAGGACGTCTGATTTTCAATAGGGGTTAGTGTGCGTTACGGTGTGTTTAGATAGATTGGTTTTAACCAGTAGACTGACAGATAACATTATGCGGCGTAGTTCTTTTCCATATCCAAGTAAATGTCATCGCAAAGTTTGTTCTCCCTCAGGACGGAGCAGTAATAATTACCCATCGGCAACGTCTCTATTGAAGACTGGTGGGAATCGCCAGAACTAATATTTCATGAAAAGGATCGGTCATCCGAGGTTTGTATCCAGAAACTTCAGCGTGCGAGTCACGCTCGCTAACCGCTACACCGCGCTACACATACGACCACTCGAAGCGCCCAAGTTTTTCATCCTCGTCAGGTGTTCGTTCTGTAATCCAGACTAGGATTTGTCGAGGCAGTATTGGGACAGTCTTATTACACGTGAAAATTATGGCTTTGGATGGTTGGAGAGGTAACCAGGTTTTCATTCCCTAGCATTCCCAGACAGATAAAAGTAGACCGTGTTCCCTAACAGTGCGTTTTTTATGTCATAACATCTGTAGGGCGAGTAGATTTTTGAAGATTTCTAAAGATGGTACAACTTTTAGAATTATTTTTCACGATTGTTTATGAATAACTATACTTTTACTTGTTTATATATTTCGTCTACAAACATGGATTAAATAAATTTTATTTTAATTTAAACTTCATGTTGCGGTTAGAGCATGCATGAATATTCTTATATGTCATGATGATTACATAGTAACTGTGGTATTTTATATAGCTAAGAATTATCGAACTACAACTAGAATAAATAACTTCTTTTTTTTCAAAACATAAATGTAAAACTACCAGCCTAGAAATGCCTGTCTGAAAAGCCAGAAAGGAAATTCACACAACAAATATCTCGGAGCGTGCTGCGTGTCCGAAACGACAGAAGATAAATGCTGTCGCCTGTCAGATAATCATGCGCCACGGATACCAGGCGATCACCATTTACCGGCTTATCTACAGAATAATGGTCTGTACTTAACTGTAGTGTTAATTTTCTAATGTATAGGTTATGCCCTTCATTACCGAAGGGCTTAACTCTATTTGACATTACTTATATCTCCTTCTTCTTCGTTTTTTCCCACTATCACCTAGTACCACGAAATAGAAAGTCAGCCAGTGGCAGTGTGAATTCATTAGCACATTCTCCATGTTTAATTCCAAAGCAAATATTTCCAATGCCGAATTTGGTCTTACCTGGAAAGGTAATAGGGAAGTTCACTAAGACTGACTAAGGTAAGTTATGCATTGAACAGTGCTAAGATTAGCTAACATTTATAGATGGTTCATAAATATATTGTTTTATATTCAGCCATATTAAAAATGTAATGCTAATGCAAAAATTTAATCATAATGCAACATACATTTTAAGAACTTAAATTTTCCATGTAAAATGTCCCATAAATTGTTATGATTTAGCTTTTAATATCTAAGATATTGGCATTTAAAAATTCATCCTCCTCTTAACCCCTCCACATTTACTCCCTGGGAGCAGACCACACACACACACACACATATATATATATATATGGTCCATTGGTTAAATAACTGGACCTCTAACCAAGGGGGCATGGTTCAATACGAACAGGGCACGGATTTTTTCTTTGATATATGTATA
>KZ807472.1:34202-58528 GCA_000696205.2 Oncopeltus fasciatus | reverse complement strand
TCCAACGAATACAATCCTTTCAGTCCAAAATTCTTAGAATAATTGCTAACGCTCCATATTATGTGTCCAACTCTACCCTTCATCACGACTTTAATATTCCTTTTGTCAAAGACCTTATCTCCACCCGCTTCAAACTCTTCCATAGTAAACTCCAATTTCATCACAATCCATTTGCCCAATCCCTGTCGTCGGACTCCAATCCCCACAATCCTCCCCGGCGACTAAAACGGAGATGGCCTCGCGACCTCCTGGGCCTTAATGCCTAAACTTATTGGGAGTGGGGTCGATGGGCCCCTTCTTCCTGCACAGTGATGGCCATTTATTTGTTTTATTGTTGATTTTACTCATATTTTATTTATTTTTATTTTATTTTAGAAATTACATACTGCACAGCGTGCATCTTGCAATGTGCTCTCATAGTTTACAATAAATAATAATAATATTGTACAACATACATATTATAATATTATGAGAAACAAGCTTACTTTACTCAAATTTCACGTGACGGAATTTTCAATTAAATAAACTGATTCAAATTTTAAAATTAAGCAGAGTCCATTTAAACTACTCTATATTGTTATATTCAATTTATCATGACTTTTCTAAGATTGAGAGATTATCCTGCTCGAAATGGGTATTTTAATTGATTAATGTACATGGTTTAATAATGTACTTGACTAAAATTAACCTTTTTATAAGATTACCTCTGGAATTCTGAGATATTCTATTAAAAATAAATTGAATGAAGAAATAAATTATTACTGGAAATATGTCATGGAATAGTTATTGCTGGAAGGGTGGGTTGGGGGATGAGAAACGAATGGGAGTTTGATGGCCACTTGGGGTGTCCTTCCCTCTTTCTCAAATATTTTTATTTATTTTTTTTGAGTATTTTACTCCAGTTGGCCCTATATTTTCTCATCCTCTGCTTTGGCTTTGATATTAATAACTTCAGCTAAGAAATTTGAACCTTGATTAATTCAGTTATAATTTTGACTCGTCCAAGCTGAACTGGTCAGCGTACAATTTTGGCAAACATTTTGCAGGTTAATGAAAATTCTTTCAAATTCAAGTGAATCCTTAATTTATTACTTTAATTTTCAAAAACAATAACGAGAAATGAGTTTTTTATGTTTATTATTATTTCGCACGTTTGCTGTTTACAGAAAATATTAGTTAACAGAACAAATCGCCAACATTGATATTCCTAAAAAAAATTTTTTTTTGTACTTTGCCAAAAAATATCAAGTTCCTGTTGCATTACCATTAGTTCTAACGGTTAGACTTAATGAATTCACCAGTCTGGGGATAAAAGTCAGACTCAGACGGGGAATAACATGTTTCAATTTATGACTTGCAGTCTTCTAAAAATATGTGTAGCTTCTGACCGCCAGTTCAGTTTCTTCCAAAAAAGAATGGTAACCAATTAGGGATGGGTGTTTGTATACATAGGAAAAAACTTATTGAGCTCTGTTAGCATTCAAGCTGAGATTTCAGAATCAGGAGTCTACCGTCTTAACCATCGAGGCTGAAACGATAAGACTCAAAAATATGTACCTTTCAGAGATAAGCAATGAGTAAAGCTATTTATATTTTCCTTTTTTTCTTTTAATTATTGACATTTGATTATTATTATAATTTCCTATATTTGAGACAAAAGAATAATTATTTAAGATGAGATTGCACAAAAAAATTGTCATCTGGTCTGCGTTTAAATGTTTGTTGCAGTAATTCGCTGAATTGACACAATTCAGAAGTAAAAAACAAAACCCTAGCTCAATTGGGCCATCATTTACGATGGAAATTTACAAAATAGTAGAAATCGCTAAATGATAAACAATATACAAAATAAAACCAAAAAAATTTCCATATTTACTTTATATATTTTATTTACTTTATATTTAAACTTTAAATAAAATTCTTCATTAGTAGTTTTCCAAATTCAGATACATAGGCGCGCGTGCATGTCTTATCATTATGTTGTAAATAATAAAATTGAAACCGTATTACGTTTCAAGCTTCAATAATGACTCACATGAATTCCAAAAAACGGTAATTAGTAAAAACAAAAATTAATCATTTTCTTATATAATTTTAAAGTCAAGATGGCATTTAAGTTAGTTATCAGTACGCTGTGAAGTTTTCATAACAAGTATTGATACTTAAGCTAAGCTACTTAGACGCAGTTAAATTCTCAAAACTTATTTTTATTTATTTTTCTTAATTAATTATGCACCGGATACTGGTTTAGAATAATAAATAAAGTATTTTATTAATGTCTTTGCATACAATGAAAATAAAAATAAATAAATAAAACTGTATGCCAAAAGTATACGTTTTAAATTTAATTAGATGAGGAATATCTCAGCAATGGGACTCGTTATATTGGAACAATTATTTGTGCTTAGATATTATTATTTGTGAAGGTATTCGCTATTTTTTTTATTGAAAACTTACGATATCATTCAATTGTAAATTGTCTGCTTTGATTTCTCAGGTTTTTCTGATATAATCGTATTTTAGTCATTTTGCATACTAGAGATCGGTGTTTTTTATTTATTTATTTAAATCACGTTTTAAATAATAAATTAGCAACCCAAAGAAAAATTTTCTTGGGCTTAATAAAACTGAGAGGAAAAGTCAAGGAATTGTTGCATATTTTTATTTGTATTGGAGAAGAAAGGGGTCTCTGTAATTTTAATGTGTACAAAATAAAATACTCTGACGGAAAAGGAATTTTTCATTTATGATAATAAAATATTTCCTGGGTCTGTCAAGGGGGAAGCTAATAACCTTGTTATTTCATCCGGGGGCTGACCCAATAACAATTTAAATTTCATCGAGCCGTCGCTTTAATAATCGTTTATAGCCGACGATTTAAAGCTGATTATTGACAGACAATATTAAATAACACTTTATTAATTTCACATAATGATATCCTTGTGATCATTAAATCCTCAGGGACGGGAATCAATAGTTTGTGTTGTACTACATATTTTTATAACATCGCTGGCATTTTTTTCTTTATTCACTTGTGATTAATTCATCAGTTAATTTCTATTAATTAAATACCTTGGCAAAAATTATACTTATTTATTTTTTAAAATGTCACCTGATTGGATCCGTATACTCACAACGATAAAAAGTTAATAATTACTTAGTAATGTGAATTTAGTTCGTATTAGATGATTAGTCATCTCCTTATTGCGCCATAAGTAATTTTGTATTTTATTCCACTTTTCTTTCACCATTGAAAACTAAATTATTAAATTATTTGGATTTTTAAAGTTCTTTATCATAGTTCTATATTGATCTTAAAGATAACCATTGAATTAATAAAATACTAAAATTAACTATTTTTTAGTGCAAGGGAACAGAATAAAAATTCTAACTGTCCCAGCCAGGACTCGAATCTGGATCTCTTGCTATCCGGGCCGTTGCGTTTTCCATTTAGTCCGATAAGTTATTAAATTCCCCGCACTAGTATCGAGAGTCTAACCTCCGAGGCCGACGAATTTATCGCANTGCGCCATAAGTAATTTTGTATTTTATTCCACTTTTCTTTCACCATTGAAAACTAAATTATTAAATTATTTGGATTTTTAAAGTTCTTTATCATAGTTCTATATTGATCTTAAAGATAACCATTGAATTAATAAAATACTAAAATTAACTATTTTTTAGTGCAAGGGAACAGAACAAAAAATCTAACTGCCCCAGCCAGGACTCGAATCTGGATCTCTTGCTGACCGGGCCGGTGCATTTACCATTTATATCTCTTCCGGGACAAGTCCTTAAGTTATTAACAAGTTATTAAATTCCCCGCACTAGTATCGAGAGTCTAACCTCCAAGGCCGACGAATATATCGTCTTATGCTCGAAGGAGCTAGCATTGTCAAGATGTTTAAATGACTTTCGTTGCTTACTTTTAAATTTTATAATTTTTTTTGTGGTATATAATCCCACGTAATTTTTAACAATTTTTAGTGCAAGAGAACGGAATAAAAAATCTCGTCAGCCTCGGAGGTTAGACTCTCGATACTAGTGAGGGGAATTTAATAACTTATCGGACTTGTCCCGGTAGCATAAATGGAAAATACACCGGCCCGGATAGCGGTAGTCCAGGTTCGAGTCCTTGCTGGTACAGTTAGATTTTTTATTCTGTTCCCTTGTACTAAAAATTGTTAAAATTTATGTTAAAAATTACTAAAATTAACTATTTTTCACACTTATAGCAATCAGGAAACAAGGAAATTCGTTATTTAATTGTTTTCAAAGTTATTTTATTGAAGAATTCGATAAATTGAAGGTATAAATTCATAAAGAAAAAGTATAACCTGTCATAGAGAAGATGAGATGCTTAAAAAAGTGACAGACTATAATTCTAGAATTCTAAGTGGTGCGATATTCTTATGAATTTAAAAAAATTAAATTTAGGCTTAATACATACAAGCTGCTACAACCTAAGACATAAGTTGTATAATTACTTTCACGTGAAAAATATTAATAAGTTTTTTTTGTTTGTTTTTTAGGTGAGATTATATGATCTTCATGTGTCTTTGGGGCATCTATAAGTAAGTATATTATTTTAGCAATTTAATATAGTAAATATGCTTTTTTTTAAATGTATGATATACGAGAAAAAGTGAAAGCGAGGGGAAACTTGTCAGAATTTGACGTAAGAAATGATTAGTGAGAATGATTAAGAGAGCAGGAATTGCAGAGAGAATAGATATATATACTTTATAAATATATAGAGATATATATTTTCTAGATACTTAAGGACAGGGTGACAAAGAGCGGAAGAGAGAAATATGCAAGAAAAATAAATATATGGAAGTAGGGTAGGTCGCTAATGCATGTTACATAGAATTGTCGATGTTTCTGAACCTGCACAGACATTACCCTGCACACTCTCACATATGCATATATCTGCCGAGAGTTTACACTGACTTCTGTGGCAATTTCTTTTACTGATGAATTGATTAACGGCTCACAATTTAACATTGAGAAAGAGAAAGGGGGAGTGTGGAGGGGAGCGAGTGTTCACTCATGTTTTCCTCTTTTCTTTCGTGTGCGGGGGGTGGGGGATGGGAGGGGACGGCCTTTGTAATGCTGGGGTTAGCGTAAACTGTGCGGAATTCCTTCTCTCTTGATTAGTCTGAATGTTTGGCAAATTTGAGCTAATTTCTAATTTAGTCTTACAATCTCTATGGCATGGAGGTGAAATGTTAGGATCATTAGTGCGGGTACTTGGTCAGCCGAGTGGAATTGGAAGAGGGCTGATTTTTCCGCCCAATTCTTTTTTTGAAATAATTCCATGGTTGGCTTTTTTTTCTCTTTTTAAAATAAATCCAGTATAACATATTTATTATAAATTTATATTATAGCATAATTATGACGGTTATATTAATGTTATTTTAATTTTGGATATTATAAAAATTACGGCCGGATTGTGGACTATCTATTAAATGTGAAATAAAAAGACCATGTTGTCTTTCCTGCAATATACTTATACTTTGAGGGCTTTCACCTTAGAATGTTATCTTCTGAAACATTAAAAAATAATAAAAAAACGAGTGTCAAATATACATATAAAATTTCAAACTATCCATATATATGGCTTGAAATTTGTAAAATATTGATTTTCGCTACTCCCTAAAACACGTTAAAAAATTCAGAAAAAAGTTCAAATAAATTTCTTAAGTGGAATATCAATAAAATAATCCTGATTTTAATTAAGTTAAGTAAAAACAAAAATAAAAAAAATTCTAATTTTCAGGGTTGCTGCAGAGTTTAATACGTAAAAAATATTTTGATAGAGATACAAATTTGTCAGGTTTTCTTGTTCCGATACTTTTTTTTGTAATCACCCAGAGAAATCCGGGGAACACCCAGCCCTAATTGTGTACCATTCTTCATTGGATAGTAAATAATCAACCAGAACGGTATGCTGAGCATAGACCTCCTCTAGTTTGCCGTGTTCTTTGCACATTTATTATATAGAGACTGTTCTAACTTCAGTTTAGAAAGTAATAAATTTGTAAGTGAAGAGAAGCATTGGACTAAGTTCTCGAAATTTCTCTATTTTACTTTTGCGCAGCACACTGCTTATATATATATATATATATATAACATATTTTTTATACCATTACCTAAATAGTTCTTGGTACTTGGTTGATAGATGCCTTCAGTATAATTTGTAACCAAGTAAAATAGATTGTAGGATTTTTTCCTCGACTACTTGAATTGACCGTATAAACACAGCTTCATTAGAATTTCAGTGAAATTAAATTTTATCTTTGTTGATCGCCCCTAAAAGTGTGCAGTCAATCGTTTAACACAATAATTATTTTTTTAAATACAAAAACAAAATACATACATTTCATTTGAGAGATGATTAATAGAAGAAAACCACCAGATATGTATTTGGTAGAGTGGTTATTTGTGAAGTTTCTGGCGTAAAATTAGTGCGTCTGATCGAGAAAGGGAGAGAGTGAAAGAGAGAGAGTGAGAGAGAGAGGCGTGGGTCGTGTCTAACACAAATCCCTTCGATATATCACCAGTCCAAGTCACATTCAAATAAATCTCTTTGATTTACTTCCTGCTATTTATCAATTAATCCTGATAACTGCACTTCTCTTTTAGTATTTATTTTATTTTTCCTTATATTGATTTTGTCAGAGCCATGGACAAGTTTATAATAGTCATGCAACTCGGGCAAAACGTTATTATTTTGACTACTGGGTGGAGTTACTATACTGCCCTGAGGCCGATATATCTTATGGAAGAAACACGAACTAATGCATATAAGATAAGAAACCCAATTCAATTGAGAAAAAAAAACAACAAAAAAAAAACAAAACAAGAATACTCAATGAAATTATTCGCTTGCGCGAATAAAATTTAACTGATAAACATTAATTAATAGACCAGAACATTAAGAGACAGAATTATGTTAGGAAACACTATCATATAACTAGAAATGAATACATTATTGTTTAATTGTTATTAATTAATTAACTATTTCAAAGTTATTTATGTGTATATTATCATAAATGAGAATAATTTTCTCATCCATAAACTGGATTTTTAAAATTTCTTCTCGTATTACTATATCGTATGTTATTCCATCCTAAGCTCCATTATTACGGTTTAAAAAGTAGATTTATGAAGTTTTTTGTGACCATCTAGTTCGAAATTGATGGAGTTAAATTCTCCGACTAAAAGGAATCAGATTATGTTGTTATAGTTCTAATTTCCCAATTTTTATACAATGCTGTAATTTAACAAAATATTTCACAACTCTTGAGTAATTCAAAACGGCTTCAAAAAGTGTCCTGAAATATAACAGTTCATTGACTTTTTTTTTTTTACAGAAGTTCTAAACAAAAGTTTTTTTTCTATAATTAGGTTCTCATATGTAAAAGTGGTTGGGGAAAAAAAAATTATTTCAAAAATTTTCCCTATCCCATCTTAAACTCATTAACTAAACTTGACCTTAAATTCTAAGTAATTAGTTAAAGTCTTTAATTTGTTCCAATAAAATTTCTTTGAATATTTGTAAAATATTTAAATCAGAAATATCAAATGTGATTTAAACTCTTTGTTTCGATAACTTTGGGCACAAAATTTAATATAGCTCTCACCACCCCTTCCACTATACTCCGCAGAGATTATCTATCTTCAACTTTGTCGCAGAAAAGTTACTTAGGAAGGTCGAACATTAAGGCACTATCATCCTAAAGCCTCTTAGGATAAATATGAAAAACTTTTTAAATGCCTTCTTGGACGATCGTGATGCTCCCTGGAGAGCTCATAAGGTATAGCCAAAGTGAGGAAAGAGAAGAAGAGGAATCGTATGAGCTGACTTTTGTAGAAGGAATGGGGAGGAACGACTTATGAGAGCGATAGAAAAGTTATATATGAACACAGATCGATGGGTGATCAAGGGGTCATGTGATTTGAAGAATAGCTTTTGGTTGAAGACAAGGCTAAGGTTCTTGGCAGTAGGGAGTGGGCAGTAATAGGTAGAATTCTCTGATGTACAGAATTAAATCCTTTAGCTCTAATGAAATATATACATTCATTTACATGAATTATGTAGATAAAAGTTTTAGTTACGTATTGATCGGAGATTTACAAGCTGAAATTATGATGCGTTAAGCATTTATGTAAAGTGCAAGATAGTTATAGAAAGAGCTTTAGACGCACAAGGAAACTGGGGAACTTTGCAAGGGTGAGATTGTTGTTTTGAATATAAAAAATATGTTTCACATTCCCTACATCATATACCTTAAACCTATGTAATGACCTCTACAATTTAAATATGTCACATTCCTTCATCTTATGGAATCCATTAGTAATCAAAGTTTTCTATTTTGGAAGTAAAAAATATAATTTAATATCTTATACTTGTTTCGGATTATGCAGTCTTCGACTCCCTCAGATAGTTTACCGTGATTTTTTCAAATATGTTTTCTGTCAAATATAAGAGTAAACTAATTCATGAAGTGTTGCAAGAATTAAATCATCTGTTCGACTATTTCAGAAATTAGTACTAATTTTTCTATACTCAGAATTTATTGCTAATTTTAATTTAATGTACATTTAATTTAATTTTAAGTTGAAACGTACATTTGAAAATGTGAATCCAATGTTATTATTATTATTCCCAGTGGGCAACGACAAATATTCTCTTATTTAGAAGAGACAAAAAGTCTTCCGGCTTTTGACTCCATTTTTTTTTTCATCCCTGCCCCACCTCCTCTGGAACAAATAAGAAGAGGGAGGAAATGAGATCACAGCTTTAGCAAAGCTTGTATTTTGGTCTGGTACACATCTTTTACAGGGACGACATTTTCTTCCCTTGAATGATCATAGGGGTTGTGAGTCCTTCCCGGTTTCTGGTTTTTCATCTCGATCCCCTTTTTCTATATTTCTACCTTTCCTTGAAACTCTTCCTCTGGAAACGGGACGTCAATTTACTGGAATATCATTGTCTCTACTATTTCTGTACAAATTTATTTAGACATATAACGTCCATTGTGCCATTTGTGGAATGAGTTGTCTAGGAAGCTTCAAAAGATGTTTTATAACAAGAGATTTTCTTTAAAAAAAACAAAAAAAAAAACAAAACAAAAACCGGTGCATGAAATAATTACAGTTTAAATTAACAAGAACTTCTATAGTTTACTATGAAACTATTTCAATGCTCTTTTTTTATAAGGGTAAAAGAAAAAAAATAAGTTTTAGCTTGGAAACAATAATAGCCCACATTTCAAGATTTTCATGTTGAACATCTCTTCATGTCAATTTGTCGAAACTTCCTGGTGAGGGAGAGAAAGAGAAGGAGTGAGCGAGAAGCTGATTGTAGACATCTAAGATGGCGGGAAACTCAACGCCTGATTTATGAGGCTTGTGTAGTATAGTTAGAGAAATGTACTCCTTAAACTGAGATTAGCGGGCAGCTTGTTAGTTCTTGCAGTGTCCGCTTGGACCAACCAGTTCCAGCGCTACAAGTCACAAGGTGGGGAGATGTCTTTCTCACGTTGGAGAATGTTGTGATGGTACTCGGTATCTTACAATGACACAACATTAATGCAACTTACCGTCGCTACAACTCATAAAGTAGGCTGACTTTCTCATTAAATTCCCGACATGGAGTCTGTACAAAATACAAGGGGATTATGATACGATGACGATGGAAAGTCGATGTATCGAGGAGGAACAAAAAAGATTTTAGAAATTTAAAACACATGTCAACACGTTGTAGATTTTAGAAATGTAAAACACATTGTGCGTGTCGAACTTCTTATTTTAATACTCTATAAAATAAAACTATTATTAATTACTTCCTACATGTTTTTTATATCTAGTAAGGTAGTACTTAATATTCACAGTATAAATTAATTTTATAAAAGAAAAGAAAAAGAAACAAACAAAAAACAATAAATAGATAAATAAAAGAGAAATATATATAAATAATTTAGCGTGTACTTTGCTTGATGGAGAAGCTGCCCTATATCTTAATTTACAATACACAGGTTGTTTTTTTTTGTTTTTTTTTCTTCTCTTCATATTATTTTTATGAAGTGTTGGCAATGAAAAGGTTAGGGGGCCATTTCCTATTCAGGCGACGTGGTGGATTGTCAGGATAATACTCTATAAGATGTTTTTATATTATATATNATACACCTATTAGTGTAGTATAAACATATATTATTTGGATAGTAAATGTTTTAAATAACAAAAAAAAAATTAAAAAATAACAACCAAGGAAAATCTCGACACAGATTTTCGAAAATTCCTCTCTCTCTCTCTTTCACACGTTTTTTTTTTAATGAACGAAATATTTCAAACGTTTTACAATGAAATCGAAAAATTGGTACTGGGAGTTTAATTACTACTTATCTACCCTTATTTATCTATTAATGACATCCGAAAATATACAGTTGTTTTTTTTTTTGTAATTTTACATGTCGTTTGTAAATGCAAAAATTAAGGCTTAGTTTTTTCGGGTTTTTTTTTTAGAGAAATCATGATCATGGGGCGCAATTCTTCGTTGACATCTATGAAATTAAAGTCAGATTTTCTAATTAATAAAAGGAATATTTTTATAGGTATGAAGAATTAAATGACATAGAATCGAATTGATAGAATAGAAAATAAAAACAATAATGAACTATGATGTTTAGGAATTTGGCTAGTTTAGTTCCACTGCGAAATGGAATTTGAATTATAGCTTGTTAAACATAAAAAATAAGTTAATTGTCTAATAAGATAAGACTCTCATAACCATCTAGTATCTTAAGATGTATATATATTTTAGAAAAAGAGTTACTTAGGCAGAATTCCTTGAGAAACCCTGTCTTTGGTCTCATTTAGGCCTGGCGTCCTTTTCCCTTATTCTATTTACTTGGCCAATGCTTATCTTTATAATTCTATTATAATATTCAGATAATAATCCTTCCTGAAAAATTATTGAACATTGTTCCTCAGCTTTGTCTAGTGCCCAAATGTAGTAGACAATGTTGCCTGACACATTTCCTAATCAAGTTATTGTATTTGCAAATATTACAAAATACTAAATGTTAATAGAATTTGAGAAAGGGACTTCCATCAATGCTTTGCTTGAAACAAAAAAAGAAATGGAACTTTTAGAAAATCTTTAATTCAAAATGTTTTTGAAAACAATATAAAATCTATTTTATCTAAATCAATTCTTAAATAATAATTAAATATAATTATTCACTGTTCTGAGTTCTCAGCTCTTATGTCCTACTCTGAAAGTAACCTGTTGCCGAGGATGGTTCTACCCTAAGTAGACGTCAGAATTGTGTTTGTTGTGTGTGTGTGTGTTTGTGTTTCAGTGTTGTCTGAATACATTAGACCCTAAGTAGGGTTTTGGCTTGAGGGTCTGGTTGTTATTTTGGGCAGAGGGAAGGACACACTAGAGGCCAGAATAAGGATAAAGGAAAAGGAGGGAATGAATAAGTGAGAGGGCCGAGTAGTCCCCTTGCAGGACACACCAGAGTTTCAACAAGGACGGCACCGTTTTACCAAGTACCTAAAAATAATAAATAGTAAATGTTTGAACAAGAAGTGAAAATTAAACTTATGGCCATGATTTGAAGATTTATCAGTTAATGAAATAAAGTTATTCACATTGAACATTGTACATTCCAAAAATTTTTACATTCTCAATCGATTCTCCTAGAAAAAATGGACCCTTTCAAAATTATATGTACATACATGTATTTAACTTTAATGGTTACCGTCAATTTAAAAAAGAATAAAGTTTTGAGCTATTTCGAGGTTCTGACTAGTCAACTGATTTGAAAATAGCTTGGGATACAATTAATTCGCGGGTTCTTTTTGGAAAAAATAGTTTGATTATAGTTTTCAAGTTTGTTGACTATTTTGAATCATCAAGCGATTTGTTCGATGTTCACGTAGGCTTCGACGGTCGTCAGATGTATTTACCGTTTCTTCTTCCGAGTTGGACCGCTTCAAGTTAATAGTTGCCGAGCTTACGCACATCATGTGATGGCTTCTTCAGCGCTGAGTAGAGAATGAGAGCTGTATTTTAAATCCAGGTGGTATTATACATATATATATTATACATATATAGCGCCGGGATTATACACCACCTGGTGTATAAAACATGGTATTTATATACCACCTGGATTTAAAATACAGCTCTCATTCTCTACTCATCCCTGAAGAAGCCATCACATGATGTGCGAAGGCTCGGCAACTATCAACAACTTGACACGGTTCAACCCGGAAGAGGAAATGGAAAATACATCAAGCGATTTTTTATTTTTGATTATATGAGTCCATCTAGTTGAGGGAGAATTTGAATTGAGAGCTCGAATCTTCACTAACATTTAAATTAAATAAGATAGATATACTTCCTAAATGAACATTATTAAAGCGACTTATCTTCCTACCGTCGTTCCCCTTAGGGGACTAAATACCACTTTTAATATTTCAGTCAGAGATAAGACTAGGGTAGGAGGGGAGTTTTAATCCAATCCCGATATCTTGGAATCTTTACTGAATATAAAGAAGAAAGAGAGGGGTGAGAGAGAGAGAGAGAGAAAGAGAGAGAGAGATTGAGTGAAAGAGAGAGAGAGAGAGAGAGAGTGAGTGAGAGAGAAGAAAAAAAATAAGGTATTGAAGAGAAGACTTTAGGCGAGGCCACTTTTCCTTCGCTAGCTTTAAGTCGTAATCTTCTTAGAGGGCATTGGACATCAGACAAAGAAGGGATCAGGATGGAAGATGGCGGAGGAGGCCTGAACGAGATGGGGCGGATCTCCGCGCATATTAAATGTATAGAGTCACCCTTTGTCTTCAAATCAACCCCATCTTTATCCTTTTATCAAATCTTCCAAGGTATTCTCAATCTTATTTACAGATGGCTGACTGGCTTCTACCAAGAAAATAGGACACGTGTACGGATGAATGAATAAGAATTCAATCAATTTGGAACGGAACAAATACTTCTTTTTTTTTTTTTTTCTTTTTTTCTAAAGCATTGTTCGTAAATAATATTTTTCATTTGTGTATTGAGTTCGTAAAAATAGTTTTGTCCTATTTTTTAAGATATTTACCTCATTTCCCTTAAAGACATCAAGAAATTCGTGTCGATGTTATGAAATGACTTTTAAAAAATTTCAACGGATACTAAATTGGAAAAGGTATAAATATAAGCCGCTCAAAAGTATATATATATATATGTTTGACTGTGTGTGTTCTAACGTTCACAGTAAGTAATATTTAAGTCGTTGAATGAGTTCACAAAGGGCTGAAATGAGTGTAGGGGATTAGAGAAAACTAAAATTTTTGAATCTTAAAACCTTATTTATTAGTGTTTAGTTTAACTAATATTCAGTTATTTCTAGTGTTACAAAAAAAAATCATTTGAACTTAATAGATGTAAGATTCTATTTTCTAAATGCTCTATGGCATGTATCATAAACGCTTATGATAATTTTTATTGAAACATGGACAATCTATGTACTATGACAATAGCAATAATGACTGAGTGACTGGTGGTGACATAATAGACATATCGGAGCCGATCGCTGTCGAACAGCCCCTCGTCCGCCATTAGCGGAAAAGAAGGGTGAGAGGTGCTGGGGGGATGAGCCGGGATTCAGTTGCCCCACAGCGGGGAGAGACTTCCCCCCTCCATGTCAGCATTGGAAGGGATGAATGATTGAGGGGAGGCTTACAGTGGCAGGCTTCCTCTCAGAGCCGCTGAATCTTTTATGGTCTTCATTGTCTTTGCTTCCCTCTCACGAATTGTTAACCAAGGTTAGCCCATTTCAGTGTTCCCGGGAGTCTCAAGTCGGCCCAAGTCGCTGGTCATTTCCCATTCGCACATGTCAACATTTCATGAGCCAGGAGAATGTCCTTTTTGCCCTACTGAAACTTTAAAATATGAAACAACACAGTCTGCTGTAAAACAGATGACTATATCGAATTGAAAGTATGCACACTAATAATTAGGTGCACTTTGGGAATGCTACAGCACTAACTCTAACGAAAAGCTTGCAAGAGTGCAGTGTTTGTAAATCATATATGGATTCTACATATGAGATTGAATGCGATCTACCGAAAATGTATTTAAATGAAGNAAAAGCTTGCAAGAGTGCAGTGTTTGTAAATCATATATGGATTCTACATATGAGATTGAATGCGATCTACCGAAAATGCATTTAAATGAAGATATTCAGTATTACAACTAGGCACGGTAGGCAATTGGCCAACCTCTTTTCATTGTTTTATGAATCTTAGGGTTTATTTATTATTTATTTATTTTTGAAATGGATTAAATAGTTACTAATTAATTTTATTATTAAGATGGATGATGTCATTAAATTCAGTAACAAAAGTTTAACTTTTTAAATTTATTTAGTCCTTAATTAAATTTAAAAAGTTAAAGTTTTGCTATTAAATTTAAGGATATCGTCTTAATAATAAAATTAATTCTTAAAATGTTTGTATTTTTTCTACGATAACGCTCTACAGCATATTTAGAAAATGCACTTATTAAACCTTTCTTCTAAGAATGATCAGTCCACCATAATTTTTCCCCTATTTTTCTTGGTGTCATTTCCGGCTAGTTACATCGTCTCTTTAGAGGGTGTCATTGTCTCCCGCGGTCTTACGAGTTGGTAGCAACAAGCCTGGCATCCAGCGACGCAAGTCCTATCACGGAGTTCAAGGAGTAACAGATATATGAGAGTTGTGTTTGGGATGAGTCAAATTTATTAATTTCTTCTATGGATATATATATTTAATTATACATTTGCACTAAGTATATTTCCCGCAAGAAGTACAAGTTCCTTCTGTCTGGTGGCTTTTCAGTTCTTGTTACACAACTTAATTGTTTTAAGCCTTTCTTGCAAGGGAGACAAGGGAGGGGTATATAGCTAATGAACGGTAGTGCCAAGCTGGCGGATTGGAGAAGACAATGAAGGCCATCAGCTGGTTGGAGAAGCCCTCATCTCCAGGTTCCAATGCCTTGTCTCCAGAGACCCCTCCCTGATACCGCAGCTACCTCAGGCAAACTGATTCCCGTTCTGATTCCCCAGGTCCCAGCCATCAGTCTCCCACACTTTCCACCACCTCCCCCCACCCCGTATTTGTCCTCCAGACAGAATATATTTATCACCTCCCGTTGGGGGAGGGGGAGATCTCCTTAGCCTGCTCTCACTCCCTCGACGGTTTTTACAAGGAAAACCTATTACTCCCAGTCCCGCTGTCTTTTGAAGGGCATCTACTGTCATTTATTTTACCCTCTACCCTAACCTGAAAAGTATCTCTTTATCACTGTAAAGATTTCCTTACCTGCTAAAGGGATAACCAGATCACCTCTTGCTCTCGGCTGTCCAATTTGATTTTTTTTTTTTTTTNGAAAGAATAATACTGCTTCAGTAAATTTTAAGCTCAGCAATATCAGAACAATACAATAAAAAGTCACGCAGCAGCTGCCTAATCTAAGCAGATTTCCCAAGTTTCAGTAAACATGGGCTTCAATAAGAATAAATAAGGGAATTTATTTAAGAGCCAGAGACAACAATGAGTGTAAAAGGCGGAAATTTCAGCCGATATAGATATATATCCGTAAATATCGTTTTTCGTGAACATGTTAAACAACCATCATAAAAATACATTGTACATCTGTTATATTCTGAAAGTTATTTGTAGCACAAATAACGTCCAAGACAATAACATTACAAATTTTCTTCAACATCTGATTTCAGACAAAATGAAAATTATCAATGAAATCAAATGAGTTTAAAAAATAAAAAATAAATAAAGAACTGTAATACATAAATATTTAAATTAGCGTTTACTTCGCTTCATGGAGAAGCTGCCCAATGGCAGTACTCCTAAATCACTATTTACAATTGTTTTTTTTTTAAATTAATATTAGGAAGTTTTGGCAATGAAGAGGCCACGGGGCCATTTACTATTCAGGCGACGTGGTGGATTGCCAGGACGGGTAATACTGGATAGCGTTTTGGGCTAAAGGATTGGGATGCATGGAATGGTCAGAGTGAAATATATGGTATTAAAACGGGTTGTAATGACGTCTTTAATTAAAGGGATTTTAAGGTCATTGTGGAGTATGGAGTTAGCGACATAATAGGGTTCATCGACTATGATTCTTAGGATTTTGTATTGGACGGACTGTATTCTTTGGATGTTGGATAGTTTAGCAGTTCCCTACCTCCATACGTCCAGATAGGTCTCAGTAACGTCTAATAAAGGGTGAGTTTGTTAGCCACAGTTAAAGTTGATTTGCGGTTTAACAGCTTGTAAAGTTTTCCAAATCTCCTTTTTCCAATTTGATTAAACGAATTATCTGAAGATAATATATAAATAAAATAATGTTACATCAATAAATCACATAAATTTATTAATGTTATTTTTATAAATGAATGTGTGTATTTTTGATTTTACCTTTAATATTGGAGCCAGATTTTCGCTGCTTCCAAATGTACATTCTCATCTTTCAGTTTATCAGGACAAGGAAAATGTAATTTGTTATTCTTAGTACTTAGCCCCTTACAAAGTTAAAATAGGAAAGCGTTTACTGGTAGGCTAGCATACATAAATATTAAATAGAAAAAAAAAGCTAAATAATTTTGTTAAAAAAGAGAAAAAAAAAGGTTAATTACTAATAGTTGGAGGTTTGTTGGCCGTCGAGTATTATGCTGGAGAAATTAGTCAGGGTTTCGGTCAGAATAAAAAAAAACACTTCAAGATTTTTGGTTAATTATTTTATTATTTCTGACGTTTCGATGTAACTTGTAAGTCATCATCAGGGCTATAGAGATGTCTGGAGAGATCTCCGAGGAAGGTTTATGGTCACATCTCAGAGTATAGAGCTCAACTGTGTTACCCTAAGTTTTTTTTTTCTTTTTTTGGAGTATTTTATTTTTGTGATCCTGGCCAAAACCCTGACTGATTTATTCAGGTTAATTACAAATGAAAATCAGGTCCTTCCCCAGAACAAAAACTGCGTGATAAATATAAGTAAAAGACGAAAATTACATCATAACAGGCTTACTTTCGGATAATTTTCTTTTTTTTTTAAATAGTTACATTTTAAAATAAATTGGTATTCTATTGTAAATGTTTCAAATGTTTTTATAAGGTTTTATTAAAAAAAGGAACTAATCCCATCAAACTGAATACTAGTATACTAACTGTCCTCCCCAAGGTTTATTTTTCATTCCAGGCCTGAAGAAGCTGTCAAACAGTAATAAAAGTGTCTGTTTACCGTGAAAATAATTTATTTTTTAATATTTAGAATCCCATATAGACGAGATCAAACGAAAAACATTAAATTATAAGTTGATATTTTAAAACCATTAAAACAGATAACACTCTCCACCTCTCTTTAAATTTCATCCACCACGTTTCGGGAAATCCATAATCCGAAAATTAAGAAAAAAAAAAGTACATAATTTTTTATCAAAAAATGAGTGAACAGGATTTTAAAATATTTAGGATTTACGTTCTATCCACTCCGACAATGTGCGTTATTTCATATGAGCTTGATCAAACTCGAGAAAAACCCCGGCTTAGGTCGGGATTTGAATGTTTTTTCTCCCCTCTTTTTTTTTCTTTTAATCATCCGCGGTGATCTACGCTTCCCTCCCCCCACCCCCCAAAAAAATTCGCGGGATCTCAATCCCATTATTCTGACGTCATATACCAACGGTTGTTGTTATTATTATAAGCTATTATCAGGTAATTCTCCGCCTCTCTCATCCTGACCTGCTTAGTTTATTCACTGAATAAATCGATGAAAGGGTCCTTAAGGGAGAAAAAATACCATGGCTTTTTTATGTCTTATATTTCATTCTTAAAGTCATTTTTATCTTCAATTTTCACTAGCAATTGGCCATAAATGCTAAACATAGTGTTTGAAAAACACATTTATACATTATAAAGCAAGTAGCTTCATTATTTTTTTATATATAAATATTTTTTCATTATATTCTGCTTATTTTTTAATTTTGTAGCTTAAAAATGATATATATTTATATGTATATACCAGGTATGCAAGTTTAAAATGTCGTTTATTTCTTAAAATATATACACAGTAATTGGGAAGCCATTCNCCACCAAGATAAACTAAACAGTCTTTCAAAAACTGTCTTTTAAAACCTTTACAAGTTCGATGTTCACGTAGGCTTCGACGGTCGTCAGATGTATTTACCGTTTCTTCTTCCGAGTTGGACCGCTTCAAGTTAATAGTTGCCGAGCTTACGCACATCATGTGATGGCTTCTTCAGCGCTGAGTAGAGAATGAGAGCTGTATTTTAAATCCAGGTGGTATTATACATATATATATTATACATATATAGCGCCGGGATTATACACCACCTGGTGTATAAAACATGGTATTTATATACCACCTGGATTTAAAATACAGCTCTCATTCTCTACTCATCCCTGAAGAAGCCATCACATGATGTGCGAAGGCTCGGCAACTATCAACAACTTGACACGGTTCAACCCGGAAGAGGAAATGGAAAATACATCAAGCGATTTTTTATTTTTGATTATATGAGTCCATCTAGTTGAGGGAGAATTTGAATTGAGAGCTCGAATCTTCACTAACATTTAAATTAAATAAGATAGATATACTTCCTAAATGAACATTATTAAAGCGACTTATCTTCCTACCGTCGTTCCCCTTAGGGGACTAAATACCACTTTTAATATTTCAGTCAGAGATAAGACTAGGGTAGGAGGGGAGTTTTAATCCAATCCCGATATCTTGGAATCTTTACTGAATATAAAGAAGAAAGAGAGGGGGAGAGAGAGAGAGAGAGAAACAGAAGAGATAGAAAGATTGTAGTGAACATACAGAAAGAAAAAATTACATGGGTGAAATTTTCGGGGATTTTCGTCTTTCCTCAGCGAGGATTAGACCAGTCTATTTTCACTCCCTACTGCCGAAGGACGAGAAATCTGCTCGAAAATTTAAATCACTGTAATTTTATTATTTTCTGTGTCCACTTCACACTTTTTCCCACTTGTTCTTAATATATATTTGAACAGACCACACGTTTAGCTCCTCTTAACTCTCAAGCAGGACGGGTAACGAATCCAAGACTTTTTTCTCGCGTCTTGGGACTATGATTAGCTTGATCTCCTTTAGGAAAATATGCTAAATTGAACTCGAATCATTTGTGATCATTTTTTTATAATCAGCTGCAATCAACCCTTTTCAGTATCTTAGTGTTAATTCTACACATTACACATTTGTAAATTCTTTTACTTTCGGATCCATCCACCAGTTCTTGTTTTAGTTTTTCAAGTGCATTTTGGTTTATTTGAAAATAAAATAATATAAACAAAATGTACCTTAGTACATGAGTATTACTGAGTATAATTATCTGCGCTTGAATGAAAGAAAACTCTTTGAATAAGAGAACCGTAATCCTTATATTGACAACAAACCCTCCCATATCGGTATGCCATGAATGCATTTTCCTCTCGTGATCGCATTGATGTGGATCGCCATTCACTACTTAGAGCTGGGCGCCTGTTTCCCCGCGAGGATCCATTGGGGCGGTAAAGTGGACACAGAGCCCGATCCACGGGGACTAATTTAGTCGAGAGAGAGAGCGATGGGAAATGAGGGTTATCTCTTGCTCCAAATCATTGAATGCCATGATCGAGCTGAGATTTACCGCCTCGGCTCGCAGAAACCGAGTTAATTTTCCCTCGTCAATAGACAGCTGTTAATAGTGAGTGGGACATTATATATTACCTCCATGGCTATATATCGATATCACACCAATAGCAGAGAAGTTTCTTTAATTAAGTGTTTTCCGAATAATAAATCCACAAAATGACGTCATAAAGCTTCAAAGGTTTATGAGGATGTTGAGATCAGAATGAAGTGTATTATTTGAAATTGATATTTAAATGAAGAATTTTTGATTGTTGAGGTTGAGTAAGATTTATGTTACAGTTTTTAGCTGACCAGTAAATTTAGACATCGTATGCTCAGTGGCAATCCATAAGTAATGAGTATAAATTTAGTTATTTAACTGAAATTAAAAAAAAAAAAATGGAAAGATTATTACTAACAGAGTTCTTCAATTCAACATAAACTTGCTCTAGAAGGGAAGAATAATAATTTTTATTTAGAAAGCCTTGTTTTATTATAATTAATTAATGTTTTTAAGGTAATTTATATTTATCTCTGAGTAATATTTTGTATTTAATATAAAATTTTGGCATGCAAACAAAGAAATAAGCGTAAAGATGAAAATGATGTTTATGTTTTCCTAAAGAAATAATCTATTAAAATATGTAACACAACACTGAAGATACTTCTTTTTATTTTTTTTTTTTACTTTACTGTCAATCACATGAGGAGAGAAGGTGACCAATGACACCACTCTCAAATTATTTACAGATTATGTCCCCTGGAGGCCACGAGACCGTCTTCGTTTGAGTCGACAGGGATGGCTGTAGGGATTGGAGTTGGAAGACAAGGTCTGGGCTAGTGGATTAGGATGGTATGGCAGTTTACTATGGAAAAGGATGAAGCAGGAAGAAATGAGGTCTTGAACGAAAGGAATATTAAGATCGTGGTGAAGGGAAGAATTGCATACGTAATAGGGAGCATTTTCGATTATTCGGAGGCTTTGGATTGAAAGGCCTGAATTCTTTGGATGTTGGAAGGCTTGGCGGTACCCCAGATTTCTACCCCGTAAGTCCAGATTGGTCGTAATAAGGTTTTGTAGAGCGTCAGTTTGTTTTCTATCGTAAGATTGGATTTATTATTCATGAGTCTGTATAGAAATCCATATTGCCTATTTAGTTCTTGTTTTTTAATTTTAGTATTGCCCATTGTAGATACTAAAAGAGAAATTGTCATTTTCCAATATCTTCAAATAAATACGCTATACCCCTAAAATAGATATACCATATGTTAAAATTTTACGTTGTACATGTTTTTCATAAATTATTTATGTGCGTGTTTTTTCGTATTGCTTAAGTTGAGAGGACTTTCGTTAAATGTTAAGGGTTTAAAGTGACGGTCTAGAACCAGTTTGAACTCTTGTTTTATGCTGAGCCTTTGGAATTCGTCTTAGAACAGCCTGTGCTATCAGGAGAGGCGGTACTCCTCAGCCGAAGGACACCCCCGACAGTCAGCCGACCCCCACGTCTCACTAAGGGTGGTCGAGGACGCATGCAGCAAGCACAGGACTGCGATGGGGTAGGCGCACCCTACCTCCCTACCCCTGAATCCCAGTGCACCGCTTGCAAGAAGAGTGGGGGCTGCTTGGGTTTCCGTGCCGGGAGTCTGAAGTGGGGAGATAAGCTAATCTGGGGCAGTTTAAAGTTTGAGACACGGCTCTCCCACCTCTCCCGCCATTAAGTGGGATCTGGCTTCTCTCTGACAAAACTTACCGCAGATATCGCCACTCCCCACTGCCAGACATTTGTAGTGAGCTCTTTTTTATGTTTGAATTTTTCTCTCTCCCGAATTTTAATGGAAATCCATCCCTCTGAAATTTATAAACATTAATAATGAAGAGTTTTTGATGTGGAGATTATTAATAGAAAATTTGTTGGTGGTCCGTCAAGGTTAAAAAAAAAAAAATCCTTTGCATTAAATTGTATTTTTTTTTTTCAACCCTGACCGAACCCATTATTTTATAAATATTATCATTTTCTTTTTCTACGAAATTCTTAGAAATTGCTGAACTCTTTATTAAATTTTATCCAACCATGTCAAATNGTTAAACATTATAAAAAAAAAAAAGAAAAAAGAAAAAGGCCTAGTTTCCTATAAATTCTTCCTGAACTTGAGATCTCGTCGAAAAGTTATGAAATCTCTACTAAGAGAGTAATAGATGCTGCGTAAACTAGGCATGTTTGTTTAAATTTGGCAGGAACAAGAGTAATTTTCATATAACTCCTTAGAGTCTTCTTATATGATAAACGCTCACAGTAGTAGTAAAATACTTAAAAATCTACCTTCATAAAAGTTTATAGAGCATAAGTGTTCAGGAATTATTTTTTGTCTAATAAAATTAATACATTTTTAGTAAAACCTATTATAATATTCTTAAATTTAAAAGGTTATTTCCTAATTTATACGCACCCGACTTACCCACAGAATACAAACGCAGTTGAATACAGACAGTGACAGTGAACTCATGTATTCGGCCATGAGGATGGACAATGTCCGAAAGCGCTTGCCAACAGAAGATGGTTTGCAGAAACCAATGAAGACGGATAATAGAAGGTATGATAGTTCTAGAATTTCTTCATTAATTTGCGTTTTGGCTAAAATTCTATGGGATGTAAACGTTTTATTCAGTACTTAAGACTTTTGCATAATGTTAATACGGACGAAGATAATAATATTTTAAAATTTATCTCCTTCTAACCTACCCCCCCCCCTCTGTCCTCACGATACATTTCAGCCATTAACGAATACATTCAACGTTGGGGGGGGGGGTAGAAAACCAAAGTCAGTTTCTTTACTTTTTTTAAAATTACGACTAATATAGCCCTTGCTGCTTACACGCCTATTCGTAAAGACAACCACTCATCCACACATACAACACACGTATACACAAATACACAATTAAGCACCATATACTTGATTATCACAAAGTTGGATTGGTAAAGATGTTTTCAAAAAATCACTTCATGCTAGCAATATAAATGTCAGAACAGGGAAGATTTATCGAAAATTAAAACCTGCACTGCAACTTGAGTGTTTAGAATAGGGTGGCTACCTCTTGCACCCGCTTTAATCCCCTCCATGATCCNGAGAGAGAGAGAGAGAGAGAGAGAGAGAGAGAGAGAGAGAGAGAGAGAGATTGAGAGCGAGAGAGAGAGAGAGAGAGAGAGATAGATATTAAAAATTGGCAATATTACGATTGAGGATATGTTACTTTCGTTGTTGGATTCGCTGCAGGTTTTTAAAATCTGCTAGTGTTCCTTTTTTACATGACAGTTTCAGAAATCCTTTCTGCCTTTACACTTCCATTCCTTCTTATTAAATCGAGAAATACTATTTATTTTGCAAGATCTTTTTTTTATTTGAGAAAGGAGCTTTAAGCAACTTTTCCGCTAGGAATATTAAAAAATCTGTTGCTTAATTTACAATATACCTTTGTTTTGTCTTAAAACCAAAATTTCAGTGTTCGAAATTTTTTGGCTCCTTTTCCATTAATGCAAGTGTAATTGGTTGTATTTGCGCACTTAACGATTTCTTTATTAAATCTTGCAGGTGATTTGTTTTCCCTTCTCGTGTCGAAGGGCGGAACAAAGGTAAGCCAAGGAAAAACCTCCCCTTAGCCCAATTAAAGCCCTGTTTTGTTGGGGTGGCGGGGGCAGGTAACTTTTAACTGTTTTCCACTGCTCAGCCCCTCCCCCTGTCCCTAGTTAGGGATGGAGTTCTACCTCGAATTTAGTCAATTCCGTTTCAAATCAAGCAGCGGTACAATCCGCCCTCCCAAGTATTCCAACTCCCCGGAAATTAGCTGCTACAAGAGTTAGGATCCAGCCGACCTCCTCCTCGCCCCCTCCACCCTCTCCGCCCTATTCAAATATGTTACTTTCAGCTACCCTCCACACTCCAGCTTAGAGAAGAGTTTAATTCGCATAATTAAAGGATTCTTTATTTATTTAGTTTCCTTATTTTATTTATTTAATTAAAATTATTTTCCCTTACCTTTACTTTTTAATGGTCCTTGATATTTTTTACCTACTTTTGCGAGCTTCTGCACTAAACTCCGGAGCCAGATTTTTTGGAAAACTAAACATCCAATTGGGTTTATTCAGTTTCTTTTATTAGTAATTTATAATTTATTTTGTCGGAAATCATGTTTTAAAATTTTAGTATTAAAATAAACTTTCAACTATATTTTATGTCAGAAGTCATGGAAATGTGAACTTAGGGATAGGACGTCCTCTCTCTTCTTCATTATAGCCGAAGCATTGGCAGATAATCTTTTTAAAAAATACATTTTTTTAAATTTGTATTTTTTGGGGATCTACATTGACCGAACCCCAACTAAAATCATTTAATAATTTCAACTTTATTGTGAATTTCAGTCATGGAAATGTGAACTTAAGAGACAGGGACGTCCTCTCTCTTCTTCATGATAGACAGTCCTGAAGATGGCTTACAATGAAAGCCGAAACGTTGGAAGATAAGCTTTTAAAAAAATACATTTTTTTTTAGTTTGTATTTTTTTTTTTTTTTTTATCTACCTTGACCGAACCCCAACTAAAATCATCTAATAACA
>KZ807471.1:324471-336083 GCA_000696205.2 Oncopeltus fasciatus | reverse complement strand
ACCTATTTTTTTTATATATTTAAAAAAAATAATGCCCACGCAACAATCGAAAAATCAAACTTTAATATATTTCTTAATATTCTTTCTTTAAAACTAACAATAACTAAAATAATATGATTATTCACTTTGGCCTTCTTTTAAAGGTTTTAAACCTTCCTTATCCCAAAGACAATTTCAGTAATTAATAAGATCATCCAATAATTTTCAAAAATACGAATATGCTTAAGTACTAAATTACTATGGAAATATATGTCTATAGCATCGAGCAAATTGTATTTTTAGTTCCTCCAAAGGAATTTTTTAGTGATGATCTGGCGATAATTTCCATAAGTCGCGTCATTGTTTCAACGGGTTTAACTTTGTTTTCCAACGAGAAATCTGCCAAAAGATAGTCATGCAGGTGTAATTCGTATCAAAATGAATATCCCTAAGAGATGTCTGGCGAAATGTGTTTGAAATCACCTCCTGTAAATGTTGTTAAGAAATAAAGTGAACTACCTTGATGAAATCTCTCTTTTCCCAACTTAACTTTACTCAGAGCCTAATTTCTGTTTATGACAAGTTAAAAGTACTTCTCCTTTATTCAACTGTCCAAAACAACTCTGTTTATAACTAAATGACCCTGAAAATCTGTTATCAGACTTGTCATAATTTAGCGGAAATACTCTCTTTCAACAATATTATAATAACATTATTATATTGCTTTATATTTTAAAGTTATTTACTTAAATAGCGCATTAACTGCCGTGAAATTTTTTCACTTTAGAAATAAATTGTCAAATGGTTTAATAATTTTATGTGGACTTTATTCATTAATTTTATTTATACAATTTTAAATAAAATTTATATGACAAAGGTGGAGAAATGAATTATAATGTTTTTCCTAGTAAATTAAAAATGTATGTGAAGATGCGGTTAGTCAGGGATTCATTCTTGAGAACTGAAGAATTAAATACGATTTGTAAACTAAAACATCTTTCTCTTTACCAAGACGTCCCCTCACGCCTTCACGATAGTCCTAAAGATGGCATACAATGTAAGCCGAAACGACGACAGATAAATAAAAAAAAGTTTTTTAATAATTGTATTTTTTTTTATAAACCTCTATTGAACCCCAACAAAAAATATCTACTAAAATCATCATGTTTCATTTTCATCAACATTTTGAGAGATTCAAGCGCTAAGGTAGCTCAATCAATACTGATGATCAGTAAAAATATATATTTGGTTTGTGTTATTTAAATCTTAGCGAGGTAGTAAAATGTCATATTTTCGAAAGGTATAGGTCACATATTTAGTTCGGATTTTTGGAAATATTTATCATAATCTTTCAAAAAGGATCAGAAAAATATATTTTTTATTGCCAACTTAACTTGTAAGTCGTCAAGGGCTATAGTCATGTCTGGAGAGATCCCCGAGGGTAGTTTATGGTCACATGTCAGAGTGCTGAGCTTAACTGGAGCTAATTTCTCCAGTCTAATACTCGACGACCGACGAACTTCCAACCAAATCTCTCGGGAACGCAGGAAACAATATAGTTATCTATTTCATAATAGATGTCAAGACTTGGCTTAAAAGAAAAACTTATTTGGACTGGGACACTCTATGGAAGTCAATGGAACTGCGAAGAATTAAGGACACCTCCAAGTAGTGGTCCACATCGAACCGGGAGAACAGAAGGGGAGAAGTCGTACAAATCAGACTTAGAATAGGTCACACCAATCTTACCCACGTGCATCTAATTACTAAAGATCAACCGCCAATATAACCTAAATGTAGGTCTCAATTTCATCGAGGAATGCCCATATTACACTAAACTATTTACATGCAAAAACCTCCCAAGACAACTGTCGGCATCCCTGGTAAACCATGTACCCAATGTAGCCAAACTTATGTGCATTTTAAGAGAAACAGGCATATATGGAAAAAATTTAACCCCCTCCCAAAAAAAAAATCAACTATGCCTTTCTAATTCACTATATTCATCTAATTGTATTATATTGTTGCGATATTAAAATTGTTTATCTATTGTTTCAATTTTAATTGTTAATTTACTTTTTAAGTTATATAATTTATATTTCTGCTTTTAAAATGGTTTTGTATCTAGGTGTGTGTACGAAATTTAACTTATTGCACACCAAGTACTAATGTAAACAAGCACTAAAAAACGGAAAACATTTAAAAGAATGGATGACTGATTTAACCCTAAATAAACCCCAACAGTCAGGGCGTAATAACCATGATGTTGATCGCCCTATAACCTGATCCTAATCCTAATCTATTTCATAATATAATTTTATCAGTCGGATGTAAGATTATTAAAACTCATCAGCTGTGGACATATGAAAACAAATCCTTTTTCCGTTAAAGTCATGTAAGAGGAAGTGTGAAAAAAGCACCATATTTACTTAATTAAGTATCTAATCTCTCTGAGACGAGTCATGACGCTCGATGACTGAAGGAGTCAACTCGAGAAAGAAGATTGGCGAGGGAAGACTCCCACCATGTCCCGCAAGATGGGCGCAAGGAGATAGCCAGCGCCGCGCGGGCAATCCTCACAAACCCCGCTATGCATACAGAGCGGACTTGAGGCCGGCCTGATTTAAATCCCCCAGTGACGGCGGGTCACGTTGTGTCAGCTGATGTAAACAAACGAGTCTGCCCCCCGGTAATGGTTACTAATGGGCCAGTGTGGGGAGAACAGTCACACGGTGCTCTCGTGACTGAGTGCTCCGCCACGCTTGGGGAAGTGGCTCACATATGACAGCATCTTTATGTGCTACTAGTATTAGCTTTCGCGGTTGGCGACTAAAATCAGAGAATATCATAAAAGCTATGTGATGTCTTTTATATAACATATATTTTACTCATAATTTGCTCCATTTTTCTATTCGGGTATTTTTACAGGAATTACACATCCATTCAAACTCAAGAAATCCCAGTGGGTCATTAAACTCAGATACTTGATAGTCTTAAAGTTATTTGTATTTTAAAGTAAAGGGGTGAATACAAAAATCGGTTTAATCAAATTCATAATTTGATAGGACTTTAAATGACTTAATTACACCAGAGCATTTTTTAAGCATCTTAAATCCAATTCGACTTTTTTTTTAAAGTCTCAATTTAGTTATTTGTTTCAATGAAAAAAAAATTACAGTGCCTTACGAAACTATCGTAATCTTAAAGCATTACAGGGAAAAAGAAATTCACAGCCGCTCTAATAATTGGTTTAATTATTATATGTAAGGGGAAGGTGTCCTTCGCCAGTGCAAAGTTGTTTTAAAAAAATTAGCAGTGTAGATACGACGTTGGAAAGAAGAAGGGCCCCGGACGACCTTAATGGATATTTTTGAGGTTCTGCAGGAAGCTTTTGAGTCAAATCATCCATAAGAATCCGCGAACTTACCAAAGAGTGTGGTGTATCGAAAGATACTGTTAGTTGTCACGTACTCTCAGTGGAAAAGCTAAAAATGAGCAGTAAATGAGTCCCTCATTGGAGTTTTATTTTAAACCATTTTTTGCCTCAGTCTTTTTTAAAAAAATATTCTCACTATCAGTAATCCGCTTCACATAGAGCTTCATTTAGGTGATAGATATAAAAATTAGCTAATAAAAAATATCATTATTGCGAAAAATAAAAATAATAATTCGGGTAAAATTAAGGCAAAGTAATTCCAATAAAGGCATTCATAGCGAACACAGATTTTCTTTTCTAATTCATTATTTAATTTCGTATGACAATAATAATTTTACTTTGCTCTTTAAATTTGTAAAACATTGGAACTGCATCGAGTTCCCTTCAGGAACCAGCTGAAATATTTAACCTCCAGCAGGAGCTATAACACACACATCCTTTCAGGATTCCGAACCAGGGACTTTAATCTGTAATGAAGGGCTCCACTCTTCAGGAATGCCTCCTTAAATTTTTCTGGGATGTCTAGAGCAATCATATCGACCAGAATTCTTCTAATCTGAAAGAAGCGAGAATGCCTCTTTCCAATCCAGGTAGAATGGAAGTTACTTACAGCCTAAACAGGGAGAGCTCGGCCTACGTTCAAATCTGTAAGCCTTATCGTTGCCTTGGATTCCATTTGTACTCTTTGCATATGAGTATGTACATGTTTGCGAAACAAAAATAATCGGGTATTTGAAGACCTAAATCTTTTCTATCAATCATGGTTTGTCATATATACCTCTATTTATCATTAACATAAATTTTATACTTAACCATTACTTTATCAAAAATGCTTGTATTCTATTCTATTTTGACTTTGTTAGGCTCTCTATACCCATACTTTCTTCGCCGTTTAGTTAAAGTAAATTCTGAGAGTACTCAGAAGCATCTGTCTGATTTGCATGAATTTACATCACTCTGTCTGTACGATGTAAATATGTAGAACGAAATTTGCGTGAGTGTGGACGTTCCCAAGAATGCACAATTTTACTTCGCGTTCACAATCACGATCTCTGTCGAATTTTTTTATTTTTTATTTTTATAAGCATCAAAGAGATCTGGCCGTGTGAGCTCTCAAAAATGGACACCTTCCAAATTGGATAACACGGAAAGCTTTCTTCTGCAAGCCAAATTTCGGCGTTCGACAAGTTTCATTCAAAGCCTGGTACTCTATGGAAATCAGATATTCTGATGTAAGTATATTTTTAAAAGAGTGTGACCCCAAGCAGTAACCATTACTCAACATCTCATTAACCGTAATATTTAATAAAACTATAAATATTAGTTTAGTTGTGGTGTATTATCCCACGTAAATTATAAACAAATAATGCAAGGGAATAGAATAAAATATATATATTTGTCCCAGCAAGGACTCAAAACATGGATCTCCTTCTTTCCGGGCCAGTATGCAACCATTTACACCACCAGGACGAGCTAGATATCTCATTAAATTCCCTCTACCCTAGCCAGAGTCTAACCTACGAGAAAGACGAATATATCGTCCTATGTTCGAAGGAGCTGACATTGTAGAGCTATTTATTGACTCTCGTTATTTACTTTTTATTTTCATTTAAAGTATAAAAGTCTTTCTCGTAGGTTAGACTCTCGCTAGTGTGTTGGGAATTAAATAAGTTATCTGGCTAGACACGGTGTTGCAAATGATAGATACTGGCCCGCAAAGCAGGAGATCCAGGCTCGAGTCCTGGCTGGGATAGATAGATTTTTTATTTTATTCCCTCGCATTAATTGTTTAATAAAGCTATGTTAATCTACATAAAAATTAATTGCTTAGAAAATCATCCAACTTATTGTCATATATCTTTGAAATTGAATTAGGACAACGAATTATCTACGATTTAAGATTATGGTAATACAAAGATCTTGCGGATACAATTTAAATTTAACGCATTGTTCAAAAAATATTCCTACTTATCTAAAAAAAATAATCGCATTATTGGATGTGAATTGACAAATATATTAAGCAAAACTCTCAGCACTGTAGTTGCCATATGTCATATGCCTCCTAAACATACAGAACACTTTTTTTAACAATAGACAATTATAGTTTAGTTTTATATTGATATTTTAGGAAACCTCTCACTCCTCAACGTTCATATAGGGCTTAATACATAACTTTGCTTTTCTCAGTACTTCTGAAAGATACTTGACAAATTTCATTCATTTTCCAAAAAACACAACAACAATTATTATAATTTACTTTGTTTACAAAAATAAAAACATCACCTCAAATCTAATCAAAATTATCTAGAAACTTAACACGTATTAGTTATGACCAACAGGAAGTATATGGAAAAAACGCTTTTCATGTCGTGCCACAATATTTATTTGGACAAAATCAAACTTTTCCCCGCTCCCAACCACACAACCAAACCGATCGATTTTCAGACAATGAAATAGTACATCTAAAATGCACAATATTGAATATTTTAGTTCTTCAGGTAAAATTAAATAAGTTATGGTTCTATAAAAATATCGTTTAATTGTTCTTTATGATCAATTAATATATTAAAATATTTCATTTTATTCCTTAGATTGAAAACAAAATTAAAAAGATATTAGTGTTAAAGGGAAAAAAATTTAGAATTTCTGCGTCGCTGAATTAATAAATGTTTCAGATGAGATAAATTGCTATTTGCTGAGAAAATGCAGTATTCTCTCATATTTAATGTGATTAAATAAAAGTTCACTCGCTCTAAAATGACGGTTTTATTTGTAATTTGTTTAACAATAACCATTCAAATATTTGGTCTTGAATATTAATCTTTTTTTTTATTTAGACATTTGAGTGCATGTATTTGTGTTGACAGCAACCCGTGATAGTAACACCTGCAACACACTTTTGTCTTGCGGGCTGGGTTATGAGCGGCTTCGATAGCATCAACGTTGATAAAACACAACTATTCTACTAAGATATCAATATCAAACTAAACTAGAATTGCTTATTGCTAAAAAAAAAAGTGTTCTATATGTTTAGTTTTTATTTCCACAGAAACTTAAATTCGCTTAACTTATATAAACTAAAATTATATGAAACATATTATTCAGACTTATATTAAAAATTAAACTTATGAGGAATTTTTCATATAAGTAGAAAACAACGTTTTTGTGACTCTTATAGGCTGGATATATTCGTCTGTTTAGTTGTATCGGAACATTAACGATAGAGCTGCAAAGTATGCGGTTGTTTCAGAGAAATTATATTTGAGGACACATAATGATAAAATGAAAAATGGAAAGAGGCATTTTCTCAATAAAGAAATTTATTAGATTAGATTATTAACAGTTTTTTGATAAACAAGGATACACGTTCCTCAAAGATAATACATTTAAATCCCAAATTGAGTTGTACTCAATCATGATATAATAAATCTTTTGAATCTAAAGCCATAAATACATCAACGAAGGTTCTAAAGACATCATTGTCACTAAAAATTTGTCAACTACATATAAGAAAATTTTGTAAAATATGAAAATATGAGTGCTGATAATTAATTGTGTAAGGAACAAGACAAGAATTAGCATATTATGTCCTACCGTCTTAGAGTTTTTCTGCTAAAAATGTGTACACGTTGGTTAAGATGAACTAATTTTATATATTTCTATTATCAAGAGTAAGGAAGTTCTGTGCGATAATGAAGATATTATTCATTGATATCATGAAGTTAATGAGGAAGGGGGTTTAGTGGGTAGTCGTTTCGTAGGAGTCCCACAGTTCCCGCTGTTTGACCAACATTGGCTAAGCAGCGGTTCTGCGTGACGCATTCCCCTACCTCTTAAAAAAAAAAAAAAAAAAAAAAAAAGATATCATGAAGTCAGCAGGTGCACATTCGCACACACTGCTATATGTAGTAGTGTCGTCTGTTGGGTAGCGTGTGAGTCTAACGTGAAGGCCCCAAGTTTGAATCATAGTCTCAATAGTCCGTTTTCAGAACTATTAGTTCCAATCTTATCTAACAGAGTGGGCTATAAACGTGGCGTCAGTGTACCAGCGTAACAGTAGAGTATTCTCCCTTTTGGAGGGACCTAGCGTCGAGCTGCTGTTCCGACTAGATGTGAGAAAGGACGCCCCCCCCCCCCTCCGAGATTGATGTGTTCGGTCAGTCTGCAAGGGACAACTCATCTAAGAAGGCAGATCCCTGCGCACAAAAAGAGGTTCCCTAAGGTTATCTAGGATCAAATTACCCGATCAGTCTCTGAGATCTGGATCAGTACATAAGTAGCGCATGAAGTGGCTAAAGCCGGTCGAAATTATATATAATGTAATGTGTGTGTGGTATATAAATTATACGTGCTACATACATATAACTACATTTATATATCCATTATGCCAGCCATCAAAAACTTGACTTAGCAGTATTTCGCTTACCTAGTTTGGATTAGTAATGAGCAATGTATGTTTTCTGAACACCTTAAACACAAACTATATAACAACTCCTAATTTCTAATTCTGTTTGTCAGTGTTCATAACCTATCAGAATTGTAATTTATTATTGATTATTGCTTGTTCGCTAATACATACTGATAGAGTACAATTTGCATACTCTCGTTTGGTCCGTACATGATCTGTGAACTTGTACTACGTCTCACCAAAAACGCCATATTTCCTTCGTTGGGATTCTCATTAATTATTCATTACATTTATCACACTTCACGTCCCGCTTATTTCCTAATGGCGATTTTCCCCCTTATGCTTCTTTTTATTCTATGCTTCAGCGCCATGTTCTCTCACTTTATCTCCCTTCTTCTACCCTTCCCCCATCACCCCCTCTCACCCCCCTCCCCCACACACTCAGACACTTTTTTTTCACTAACTTCATATATCCAAAAGAAATCCTCTTTTCGATGTCAGGTGGATGCAATAGAATTCTACACAAAGTTTTATACAATTTTGGCTACTCACTTTATTTTTTAACAAAAGAACAATTGGATTCATTCAAAATAGCCTCATAAATCCCATCCTATATAACTGATAAAAAATTTTAAATAATACTGAAATTAAATTTAATATTTTAGCAGATTTTCCATAAGGAAACATGTGATTTAGGTAAGTAACGTTTTTTAAGGCTTTTTAAAATTTCACCTTAAAATTAAACCAAAGTCGGTAATTAAGAATATTTTCTTTAACTTTTGATTAATGTCACTACTGGTTAAAGTCGGTCGATAGAGAGTGAGGGTTAATGTAAATATCAACCTCAGTTTGAATTTATTTGATACTTTCCAAGGAACTCTCTAGGAATTTCACAAAAATAATAATCAAATAATCCAAGGGAGATAGATCAGTTGAGCATGGATGTTAAAAAAAGCGAAACGAACTATTAATTGTTTTTGATTTCAAGATTTGGCAAATGTGACAATATGTCCCCTCTTACCTTCATGATGGCCCTCAAGATGGCTGACAACATAAGCTGAAACGTTGGCAGATAATAGCAATTACTCTTTTTTTTAAATTGTATTCTTTTTTTGGATCAACCTTGACCGAATCACAACAAATTCTCTTCAAAAAATCTCCAAGGGAATGTAGTCATAGAATACCTATTTAACATAATTACCGGAGTATAAAAATGAAGTGGCTTATGAAATTTGAGTGATTCTATTACATGAAACGTTATTCAGCTTACCTCTTTGGAAGATTATTTTTTTCATCGGTATCAAGTTTATTTTTTCATTATTATTTTATTAATGAACTTGCTTTTGTTTTTTTTAATTTCGTCAGGTTAAATGAAAGGAATAAGAAAATAGACCTAATTTATTTAGGTTTTTCATTCCAAATTACTTCTTCTTACTGTAGTTTTCACATTCACTGACTTAATATATTTTCTAAATCTGGTATCAGTCATAATCATATAGCTATGATGATGAATGATGACTTAGTCTCTTAAATTGAACATTGTACATGAAAATATCTTCCTAATATTAAAAAGTGTTTATGGCGTTATTGTTGGTACAATACAAATATGCTCAAACGTTATGCATTCAGTTGGATTTACTGCATAAATATTTATCTACCGAGATCAATCTGAAAGTGATACGGCAATATAAATTATTACTAAACTTAAAAAACTCAAGTTTAGTAAAAATTTGTAATATTATATTGACAAGCTTTTTTTTTTCTAATAAAATTAAACGCATGGATATTTCACATAAAAATCGATTACACGAGACAACAAAAACTCTATAAAGAAGTAAAGTTATCACAGCACTTTTTAGAAAGTTATCATGTTTTCTATATAAGTCGAGTATTTTTTTATATTATTTATTTTTTCTTTCAACCACTTATTGTCATGAAGGACGATCTATGAAGAAGTATTCACCATATTCTAAAGATCCATGGTTGTGGGTCTTTTTTTAATTTTTTTTCTCAATATAAGCTTGGTATGGCGGGATTTGGCACCGTTACGCCTGTATTGAGATTGGATCCACAAGGCTACTCCGAAACCCTGCCTATGGTAGCCAGAAATGAATTACATAATATGAAGTTAAAATGTATGAGGTTGGAAAATAATAGTTCTACGTAAGTAATAAAAATATATTAANTTATATAGTAAAAATTCGGTTGTACGAAATAATTTGTTGAATGATCAACAAATTTCTTTAAATTGAATTTTCATTTAAAATATTATTTCTCATCAAATAAATTAAAACTGATTTGTTGGACATGATTTTGTTACAAAGACGATTTTATTTTTTCTAAGTCCATAACAATGACTTTAATAGATTCAAATTTTTTTCTAAATAAAATATATATAAATGGGGTTGAGTTAGAAGAACGACAGTACTGTATTAGAGTACTCGAATAATATTCTTGTAATATATTACATATTAAATCTGAGAATAAACGTGTAGTTAAATATAAAGAAATATTGTTGCTATTGATTTTTTTTTTTTTGTGTTAGTTGTTAGATCTATATTTTTTTCTATTTTCTATCAGCCATTTACATTTGTCTGAAAAGAGTTATGAATATTGTACGGGATTTAATGAGGAAGCAAGTATCTCATCTTGTTATAACTCATGTTCGGTAAGAGCGAGAACTTATGTGATGAAATGGTCACTCAGAATTGAAAAAAGGATACGCACAGATGAAGACATCCGTATTCTTGGTTAACATAAATCCATGGATTGTCCAGAGGATAAAGGAGAGTTATGGTATTTAAGAGTAAATTAAGCCTTAACCAGTTACTAATAGAAAGTGCATGTCTGTACTGCTGTTATAAGCATCCAAGGGGTAAGAAACGAATCTAAGACTAAATAAGAAATCGAGTGAATCTAAATAAGAAGTCGGCACCTTAATGTTGCATTGTCTTGGGGGGGGGGNTAAAACTTATAATATTTATTATAAAATTATTACTACTATTTAGAAAGGAATTTACGAATTTAGGAAAGCACTGTCTTACTCTACCTCTCAGGCTCAAGTAGGCCAGGGATTAAGTTAAATTCATTTAAAACTTTTTTTTCTCTATTAATGTATAAAAAATAACTTGATGAATTTTATTCAAATGAAATTATAACAACAATTAAATTATGATGATATGATAATTTATGTAATGTAATCTGCTTGTAATGAAACTAAGTTGCGAACCTCGGTTTGAATTTATTTGATGCTTTCCAAGGAAATATCTAGGAATTTCACAAAAATAATAATCAAATAATCCAAGAGAGATATATCAATTGAGAATGGATATTAAAATAGCGAAACGAACTATTAATTGTTTTGGATTTCAAGATTTGGCACATGTGACATGTCCCCTCTTGCCTTCATGATAACCCTGAAGATGGCTGACAGCGTAAGCCGAAACGATGACAGTTAATAGCAATTACTCTTTTTTTAAATTATATTTTATTTTTTGGATCAACCTTGACCGAACCACAACAAATTCTCTTCTAATAATCTCCAAGGACAATAACTCTCCTTCAGTATTCCATACTAGAAGAGTGAAGAAATACAAATGCAAATTTTAAAAAAAGTGTATTTTTTTAAAGATTATATGCCAACGTATCTGCCAATGTGAACTTAGGGACAGGACGTCCTCTCTCGTCTTTATGATAGCCCTGAAGATGGCTTACAATGTAAGCCGAAACGTTGGCAGATAATTTTTTTATAAATACACTTTTTTTAAATTTGCATTTTTTTTTTTTTTT
>KZ807471.1:291954-312785 GCA_000696205.2 Oncopeltus fasciatus | reverse complement strand
TTTTAATTTAAATTTATTTTATTTTAAAAGCTTTATTTTCTTAAGCTAAATGTAATAGAGAGGATTTTACTGGGTTTTTTCCTAGATAAAAGTGTAATTCCTTTTTAGGTTAGAAACTAAAAAATATTTTTTATTTACTCTTATTTTTAACTTTTTTTTATGAAAAATACTATACAGGGGAGATTGAAATATACAATAATTGTTGTGCTCTTAATTTATTCATTAATTGATTGATTTAATCTATTTATTCAATGAATTTTCACAAACGTACAGTGGCATTTTTCTTACACTTTTTCTTGGGGATGTGACAAAAGCTTTCTTGGAGGTATTTTTATACAAAATTATATTAGTAAAATTGCTGAATATCTTCGCCTATGCTCATCAGGACATTCAAAGTTCAGCGCCACGAAAGGTACAGTCCAAATTGACATATGCCATGCATATTTCAGCGTCCTTCGCTAAGAAATGCAGAGCTGACGATTTTAATGGGATTTTCTCGTATGAATATGGACGAGGAGAGAAAAAGTGTGGATTCGAGGCCTGTCCCCCTCCCCCTACATCTACATTAAATTTCCTCCTTTGACGGATGAGATTCTTTAACAAGGCGAGTCGGATTGCGACAGTAGGAGAATTCTTCCCTATCTGCATGGAAGTCATGGAGGATCTCGTGTGCATGAAATGATCGTGCCGTTACTTGACAGGTCAATTTGTTCGTCACCTCAGCAAAGGCAAATGTTAATGTTAAACCATTAGGTGTAAGATTTTCTACACAAAAAGTTTTTATAAAAATCTCTCAGTACATCCAGAGCTTCCAAATCACGATGATTTGACTTAGCTTCGGAATCCTGATGCTGAAAGCGCTCAGATCAATTAGAGGGAAATATATATAAAATGCGAAGAATTGGATATTCTTTGGTAAACTTAATTTAAAAAAATAATTTAATATAGGCTTTCTGTGGTTATCAAAATGGGATACTTATCTTTCTTTTTACCTTTTTTCTCATATCATTTTATTAATGTACATTATTATACTTGCAATATTATAATCAATCTTGTGAGCGAATAGGAATAACGCTATTTCAATATGTATGCAAAATATTAATGTATCTATCTTAGTGTATACTTTAGAAACGACCAGGCTTCCTAGAAGAGCAAATATTTTTCGTAGCACTTATTAGAATCACAGAAGTTTATGAAGAAACAAATTGAAATAACATATTTTCTGACGGAAACATATACTTTTTTTTTTCGCTGTAAAAGATTATTGTATAAAAAATATGAATTGAATAGCAAATTTGTAAATTTTAGAGCTTATACATTTGCAAATTAGTTTTACTTTATTATTTTGAGTTTAACATTGAATATATGTATTTTACTAAAACGTTAACGTTATTTCTTGGATCATAATAAGCCAAAGAATATTTTAAAAAAGTGAAAACTGTTGAGTCATATAATAATAAAATTTCAATTTAATTCCCCTTCTAGCTTTTACGGCTACCTAAGTATATTCCTAGGTGTACTTACTCTATTGCGTACCTCTGTGGCGCCAGGGTCGCTCATGGGACCTCACAATTTATCGTTAAATAAAAGCTTGCCCTGAGCCATGGGTGTTTAGAATGTAGTGATACCTGTATATAGCTAAAATAGATATATTTTACGACACTACTTACATTGCCACTACTCGCATATACACCCATTGCGTTATGTATGTACTTGTTATGCATGGTAACTAGAGTGCGGCTCGAACTCTTCAAAAACACGCGAGATGGGCTCATAGCAGTTCGTTAATCAAACCACAATTATACAAATGTATTCAGGAACATGGATCCAAGAGAGGCGAATCACGAGGAATTCCTGAATGATGTACGATTCACGGGTCAGTGAAGAAATGCGTCGTTGCGAAAATCTGCTGGAACACTATGTAAATATGCATATGATATATTATGTTTTGTTATTCAGGATTTTGAAACTGAATGCTCTGATAAGCTTTAAGGAATTCTTACGATAACGCATTGTATTACAGGCCTATTAAATCATATGGTCTGCATCTTACACATAATATCAATATTGTAGAATATTCCATAGACATTTTTCTTAATAATATTATTTTTTACCGTTTCATCTTTCGGGTTGGACCGTGTCAAATTGGTGTTATTTGCCGAGCTTTCGCACATCATGTGATGGCTTCTTCAGGGCTGAAAAAATAATTTATTGCTGTCTCCTGCGCTAGCGATGCAGAGGGCGCCCTTGGGGAAGTAGAGAAATAGTCCCACCATAGATAAAAGATGTCACAGCCGTGGCCTCCTGGCGTGAGCTGTCATGCCTGCCAGGTTCGTTGCCATATTTCACTTAGAGAGCGGATGTTAGGGAAAGATAACGTATAGGAGGGAACGAGGTATGATAGATATTTTATATAGAATCATAATGTCAATTTGGACTGTACCTGTCATGGCGTTAAACTCTGAATGTCCCGATGTGCATAGGCGAAGATATTCAGCAATTTTACTAATATAATTTTGTGTTACGAATGATTATTCATAGTTAAAATATATTCTATATAAAATATATAGAATTCTCTTTTCAGCCCTGGAGAAGCCATCACATGATGTGCGAAAGCTCGGCAAATAACACCAATTTGACACGGTCCAACCCGGAAGAAGAAACGGTAAATACTTCTGACGACCGTCGAAGCCTACGTGAACAATATTATTTTTATTTTTTCGTAATCGTATCATCCTGTATGTTAAAAAACTACATTTTCTTAATAATGCTAATAGTAATTATGATATTTACAATATCCAATAATGTGTACCTTTAAAGCCAGTTATAGTCAGTTTCGTTGGTTAACTTTTATATCAATTTGAAAAAAATAATCTAATGATAAAAAAGTATATACCGATATAAGTATATAATTATATACTTATGTCTATAATGTTTATTTGTGTATTTAAAAATTATTTGATAAACTATAAATTTGCAGGGTTCCATATTTTAGCGTCACCTTGTTAGAATTTAAGAATCAGTCAATTTGAAAAGCTATATTTCTTTCAGAAAAATCAGCTAAACGTGTATTGAAAATATATAATACCATAGATTATTATTTCAACAAGTTATAACTTATAATTAAAACGAAGCTACTTTACGAAAGTATATTAGGGCTAAAATTATATAATATCAGTCTATTATATTGTCGAGAGGTACTTAATTGTCTCTAAAACTGATTAAGACGTCATGTTGTCAGTGAAAATTCTCTACAACTGTGCCTCGCTCCCTATTACCCCTTCATTATGTAAATTAGATATGAGGCTTCTGCCTGTTGAATGTCTTTGAATACAGTGAATCCCAAATGAGCTTAGGAAGGGAGAATCACGAAGCTCAAGCCAGTTATGTGTAGGAGGGTGTGGAGGAGACTTAACTCACAAAATAAGATACATATGCCTGCCGGTGAGTGACATATCTATGTGAACTCACTAGCTATTCAGACATTTACCTCCAAGTAGTTATAGTTTCTACTTTCTCATTTGAGGCTACAGGATGAATGGGTTTCCACATGTAGTGAGAAAATGATGGTTTTTTTTTCCCCCCCAATCAGATGGTTTGACATCTTTCAACCAGTAAGCATTCTATTTTACCATAGCTGTTTACCGTCCATTGGATGTATTCTTCTTCTTCCTAAATATATAGTAGTATAAATTACTAAAACCACAGTATCTTAAGCAGTTTGTGATTCATAACATTTGCGTTGTTTTTCATTCTCTTGAATGTTTAGCTAGGTATCTGAAAGTAATTTAACGTGGGATGGAATAATATTTTAAAATAATAATTAGCGCATTTCTGAACGCTCTCTCTCTCTCTCTCTCTCTCTCTCTCTCTCTCTCTCTATCTATCTATCTATCTCTATCTCTATCTATCTATCTATCTTTATCTCTCTCTCTCTCGCTCACATACACACACACAAAGTAGCATATCTATCATACCTCGTTCCCTCCTATACGTTATCTTTCCCTAACATCCGCTCTCTAAGTGAAATATGGCATCGAGCCTGGCAGGCATGACAGCTCACGCCAGGAGGCCACGGCTGTGACATCTTTTATCTATGGTGGGACTATTTCTCTACTTCCCCAAGGGCGCCCTCTGCATCGCTAGCGCAGGAGACAGCAATAAATGCGCGTTTCTGATTCTGTTTTTGTTTGCATAACGACTCTCTCGGAAAAGGCGAGCAGCGTCCTTGGCCGGGGGGGACAGGTGGATACGGTTGTCAAGTCAATACAACACTTTCACAGCTACCGCCAGTCACGGCGTCAATAGTGTGTACCTGTTACTTCACAGCGATTTTCCACGCTACTAGGAGTGCGTTCCCCTTCTAGTTATACTCCCACTCACTGGCTCTTTCGCAAAATCACTAACATGATAGTTAGCTGTCATATTGTCTCGACAACCTTTTGATATTTTCCTCATCAATTCGTCAAATTCGAGCAAACAATTAATTTTATAAACAATTTTTTTTTAAAAAGATAAATAGGTTTGTTTGATGTCGGCTTTAAAAATTTTTTCTTTTGTTTTAATGCACCTTTATTTTTATATTTTCCAAGGTAGGATCAGCAAAGACCCGTTGAAAATTGTCAACAATCCGTTATGGTAGCTACTGGAAATTAATTTTTGAAAGAAAGAAAATATTAAATATGAAGTTTTAGAAACTTTATTTGGAATTTTATATGGGAGTGAGTGACTTATCCTTACAGAGTGTGAAGCTTGTACAGAATTAAGTCGTATTAAAGAATGCTGCCGGCGACATTCTAAAGATTTTTTTTCTTTCAAATTTACCTGAATGGTATACTGAAAGGTGTATAATCCTCAATTAAAAGCGACTAAATGTATTTTAATTTATTAATTATTTCTTCATAGGTCCTGTAGACACATCCCATACTTGCAAGTGGAAGGCGAACATGTGTCAATTCGTGTTATACCTTCATCAAATGTCTAAAGAAATCTAGGCCTTTTCCTTCTGCTAAAAGTAATTAGGTCCAAGGAATTTGGGTTTATTATTCCACACTGTGCGAAAAGCCTCCCAGTAAATTTCAATCCAAACTTCAATTTATGGGGGGGGGGGGAGGGGATAGTTGATTTCTTCAAGTCTTTGACATCCTGGCTATTGGAAATTGACATGCAGGAATGCGAATTATACATCCTTATGATAAATATGATTTGAGAACCGCGTAAATGAAAAAAATCTATTTAGAAATTTTCTCTTGAATTTTATGTTTTTCCACGTTAAAATTTTCATATTTGAAAGTATAATATAAGAGCATATGAATACTCAATCTGTATTATAATGTATATGATATATATCTGTCAGATGGGTTACTGAAACTAACAATTTTAACAGTATTGTTTCTTTGTTTCTGAAGAACTCTGAATTTTAGTTACTAATCCTTCTGTTGTGTATTGTTCAGTCTCCTTGAATCGTAAATGTTGATGGTTTGTGGTTCTGTTTCATTATTAAGTATGTTAGTAATCTTTAATTTACTATCGCTCATAAAAATCCTTAAAATATATTTGTAGAATTTCTATAGTTTATATTTTAGATTTGAGAGGCTGTAAAACTCTCATTTCAAATAACAAGAAATTTTTCTGTTAGGTGAATATTACTTTGCCAATCTATAACAGTTATATGAGGTGGTTTGTAGAATTGTGTCTGTTAAATTGAGTAAATGGTAAATGGCGATGCAATGAAAATACAGTGAAATAGAGGAAAGACAAAGAGATTAATTTTTCTTAAGTAATTCGCATATTGTTTGTGAATTATAAGCTTCATCGGTTAATTTTTTGCAGGAAGCTTAAAATCAAGCTTTCTAAACTTGAAAATAAAGAAAATCAAAGAAACTAATTTGTGAAACATTATCTGGTCAATTTATCCAAATTTCACTTTTTAGCCTGAGCTGGGTACTTTTCAAATAGCTTAAATTATTCAAGCATTTAATATTTGTAAGCAAGAGATAGTTTACGATTGTCATATAGGAGAGGCTACCAACGCCATTTTAGAGAATCCGAAGAGCCATGCTTAGGAGTACCACTCATATCTTTTGGCTTTTCTTAACATGGCTAGGATTCAACGTCACAAATATATTATTTTGCAGAAAAACCTTGATTTAAACTTTTGATTTATTAATGTAGAGGCAGAGAAGAAGACAATTAAATCCGAACAAAATATTATTAAGCTGGTAAAAAAGTGTTTTTATTTTTTACAGACATACTTTTTACTGGAAGTAACTGATAATTTTTAAGCAGACATAAATGTAAAAATATGCTGTTTACCAACTTAAGTTGATGTATAATTTGTCTTATAAATGCATAACGTCAGTTTATAAAATATCTGAGAAAACTAATTTAATAAAATGAAAAATATTCAAAAATTATATGGAATACAGAAAAGCGTCTGTTAATTCTAGAGGCATTGGCTGAACGAGCGTTGAGTCAGAGGAAGTATGGAGTACGTAAGTCCTAAGTCAGACAAATTGCCCATTTAACTGTAATCTCCTACAATTTTATATAAAGCATCTTGAGTAGGGCCGTTTTTCACGAGATTTAAGCTTTAATCTCTCTTTCCATTTATAAATTACTTATTTATGTAGGCTGAACTATATCGCCTAACTAAATTAAACTTTATCAGGCCTAGAGTAGAAATGATAGTCTTTGGTGCTTTTATTTTTAGGACTATATATATATACATATATATATATAAAGCTCTTTAGCTTAGAGGAAATACAATATTTTTTATTATTTTGTATTTTCCAAAAAAATAAATAAAAAAAGGCATGAATAGGAGAATGTTACTAATTAAAAGTAGTAGAGTTGAGCGAACCCTTTATTAAAAAAAAAAAAAAAAAGTCAAATTTACTTATTGACTTAAATCCAGAAAAGGGCAGAAATTGTTTAGGTATAGATGCAAGGGAGAAATCATTATTGCCATAATTTATTTTGGTTCATAGTGGTATATTAAAAATGTATGAAATACAAAAAAAAATTTTGTGCTTCTGAAGATGACTTTCTATGGTCTAAAGTGCTCAAGTTTGTGCATTGTGGGAAAGACTACTTAGTCTTTCATACCTTATATTCTCCGTCTTCATTGGTTTCTGTACATCCTCTCCCTCAGAAACCAATGAAGACGGAGAATATAAGGTATGAGAGTTCTATATTCATTGGTGGTAGAAATAATAATAACCCTTTAGATTATTTACTTAGTCTTTGTTTAACAATTAGCTAACCCTTCTTAAACAAGTTAGGCTGTCTGACTTTGGTAGCTCTTATCTTATTTGTCAATTTTGGGTGCACTTGTAGTTCCTTCTAATATCCCAATGAACCAACATACATGGGATATCTGCTTATTGGACACTACTCCTCTACAGTACATTTCTATAAGGTAATTTGAAATGCAACAAGTCATGGTAGCGTAATAGTTTTCAAAAGGTTCGCCAGCCTAGGGCTTGAAGGTGAATTACACTGGTGTTTGGCTATGGAAACAGACTGACCGAGGGACTTCTGTTGACTAGCATGTGTCCACGGCTTATCTGCGCCAAACTGATTCCGGTCTGGGACGTGCGGCTTACAGACGACTGATTCGGCATGCCCCCTACCACCATGTCCCTCGTACACGTGAGCATTGCCTGCACATGGACAAATCCATGTCTTGGGGAATAGTCACCACAAGCCACGTCATCTGGTTTTACCGACTGGACAGTCTACTCTTTAGCTAGGACTAGACTCGAGCATTTTATAATCACAAAATGTATTATATTTAAGTAGCTGCTAGAAAAAAATTTGTTAGGGAAGGGGGGTTGGTGGGNCTCGTACACGTGAGCATTGCCTGCACATGGACAAATCCATGTCTTGGGGAATAGTCACCACAAGCCACGTCATCTGGTTTTACCGACTGGACAGTCTACTCTTTAGCTAGGACTGGAACCGAGCATTTTATAATCACGAAATTTATTATATTTAAGCAGCTGCTAGAAAAACATTTGTTAGGGAAGGGGGGTTAGTGGGATTTATGTCCTTTTTTTTAATAAAAACGAATTATCTCCTAGAATATCATCTAAAAAACATAGATTTTAGAATAAATTTCACAATGGAATTAAGTAATGAGAGAGAATAAATATTAAGTAACTGTAACTTGTTTTCTTTCTTTATTTTAAATTTCAATTTATACATATTTTATAATATATTTATATATACCACCACGGAATGTGTGTAATTTTAGACAAAAAAAAAAGTAAAGTTTAGGAGCGTAGGAGCAAAGCAAAGATACGAAAGTACAGATGGCCAATATTTATAATTCACTACAGAAATAAACTCACCTTTTTTTTTTGGAGTTAAAGAACCAAATAATCTTTGATTTACTCTGAGTTTGTTTTGTAGAAAATTAAACCTTTTTGCTGTATTTCATGAGTTTTTTAGTTTTTTTTTTTTTTTTAATTTTAACGAGAAATATCTTTGGCTTTTTTCTCGAAAGTTCTTTTGAGTCACTCTGTAGCAGAATTAAAGAATTGGCTTCCTGAGTGTTGCCAACACCAAAAATGCCAACCTTTATTTTTACTACCTTTATGTCATCGATAAACCATAATCGCTTTTGAGATCAAGTATGTTTTTAAGGCAAACGTCGATATTCAGTGAAACAAGTGTTCAGTCACACTCCCTGACAGCAACAGATACATAAAAACCTTTCATCTTAAAATATCAATGTTAAAAGTAATAATTACACGGATTTGTTAAAAATGGTCCAAAAATTTTTTAAAGTCAGACCACATATAAGTCATTATAAATAAAAGAGCAATGTATCTCGTTGAAATAGGAAAGTTGAAAGCAAAGGTATTCATTTTTCAAATACAAAAAGATGGCGACCATTCAATATTCCCAACAGTATCCTTTTATGATTGATCAGGAAACTTTACCATCGATAAGGAACTTTTTTATTCGATTGGAATAAAATTATGGTTGAGTATTGACGGATTAAGGGGTTTAAATTCTTTAATACTCCCCATATTTNAGATCCCAGAAAAGTCGGAACACCTAGGTTATTATTACATATATTTAAATCACTTTGCACAATATAATTCTCAAGAGTCCTGCCACGATTATTCGTCATGCTATCGTGCGACAATATTGAATGGCAGTTTGTATCCGCTCCAATCACTATTCCATGAGAATCAATTACTCTCTTTATCTTATCAGTGTAATCAGTAACCTCTCTGTTTGCATCAAAGTAGGCAGGGTCAAAGATATAGGGATCCCTATCAACTCTAACCTGTACAACAGTAAAATCTGGGCTAGAGTAATTGCTGAGAAGCATAGCCTCTATTTGTTTACTATTGATAATGATAAGGGATTTGCATTCTTTGAGGTTAACCGAAAACTCTCTATATTTAGAATAAGAGATTTTAAAAAATGCACTGTGGCTTCTTGGAGAGTATTTTATGGCATCTGCTTGCACAACTATAATTTCTGTGCAAAATTATTCCAGGATGATCTTTACTCTGTCTTAATATCATGTGATCATCTGTAGTTTTCCGTTACTTTTAGGCTTTTACCAAAATTGTCTTCTTATCTATGCTGTTCATTTTTATTTTAAGTAATAGTGCTGTAGCCTTATTTAAAAAAAGTATTTTTAATTTTTTCATATGCTTCAGTTATTACTCTAGTTAGAATTTGGTTTACTATCCCCAGGTACCAGTTTTCCCTTTTGGGGCAAGTGTTCAAGCTGTTGGCTAGATCATTCCTGTTATTCTTTCTTAGATTCCTGTAAACTGTTGGTACAAATTGTATTATATTTATTTATTTATTTATTTTTAAGTGCTTGATATAACAGAAGTTTTCTATTATATTACAGGAAATGGTAAAAACATTTTTTTATTCTGGAGGCAACTTGTTGACCATAGAGTTTTATGGAATTCCTGATAATCCTCACCTCACTTTTTCATTGATTGTTGTCAAAGTGTCTGTGTATTAAGATATTTGTTTACCTAATTCTTCAATGTAACTTAATGATACAATAAAAACGAACTGAAAGAATAAAATATCAACATGCTGGAGACAGTTAAAGACAACTGAATATGTATAATGGCCACATCTATTTAATCAGAATACTTTCTCCTCTTCAAATATGATTAATTTTTAATAATTATTTAGAAATGCTGATGTTAATTTGTTCTAAAAACTGTATTTTGAGATGTAAAATAATTAATTTTAAAAAATTAATTGTAGAATTTTTTTTGCAAATTTGTTGTAAGTTTTATCTGCTATGGCACTATTAGTCACTGCTAAGTTTTTTGATAACTTTAAACTAAGAAACAATTAAATATTTATTATTTATGTCAATAGGGTCCTCATAAATAAAAGCAGCAGTGTTTTTAGATATTGGTAGATTAATTACATATATATTTCTACTTAGCTAATAAATAGTTTATTTCGTCTTCAATAAACTTTAAAAATATATCAATCATTTTGACAATGGTATCAAATATATTTAAAATGCTTTGACACAACTTATTAATGCAATAAAAGAATTATGAATGGATAAATATCTTGAACACAGTATAAGATAAAATGGTAAAATGAGTGATGAGCTCCAGTGTCATTAAGTTAGTCAGAATCCCTTTCAGTCCAATAAGCCAAAGTCAACAATATTCAGCATATATCTTATAGCTACTGTCTTTTCCTGCTTCTTGACTTTGCCATATGCCTTTTGTCAGTTATCCAGACTCATTCCAAAAAATTTTATTTTGAAGAAACTTGTCTAATGTCTTGGGTCAAAATTTGTTTTCAACTAATGTTTTTTTCTCCATCCCTAAAAAATTGAACGCAAGTTCAGCCACCCAAGTTGCAACTGTTCTGGTAAGATTGGTAAAATTCCCCCAGGTTTCCTATCTATGAGCAGTTCTGCAGGTGGACTCCTACTCTAAAGCTCACAATACAATGTGGCAGCAGTCCTTAAACTTAATTAATAAAATATCTCATTGATTGAAATTTATCATTTGATACATGCAATATTCCAGAATTTTTCCGGATAAAAGAAAAATTCGTATTTTACCTCTGGAAGAACCAAACAATAAAAAAGAAAAAAAAAAGAACTATTACAAAACTTCCGGTCTTGAACCATGACTGTCTTTCAGGGGCAGAGTAACCGTGAAATCGCTGGTCACCGTGGCAGTAACACATTCCGTTACCGAACTTCTCCAACTGTTACTTCTTATTATTCTCGTACCTGTATTGAGATGTTCTTTTACTCCCGGCCTGAGACGAATGACTGAATGTGCTATTCCCTCTACCGGCTTTGAAGCCCTAGAGGAAGTCATATTGCACTATAAGTTACGCAAGGAATCATATATATCGTAAAGAGAGTTCTTCTTCTTTACCCATTTTCCAGGGTGTTATCAAGCTTCGGGTGTCGGTAGTGTTATCTCATATGTCATAGTAGCAATTTTTTTTTTTTTTTTTTTTATTTGACAACCAAGTGTGAATAAGTTATTTTTTGCTGGTTGAAATGGCTTTTTTTTTACCTTAGTGGAGAAATATCATTCTCCATTGAGCCCTGAAGAAGCCATTACAGTTTGGGGAAAAGCGACATTTCTACATGTTCAAGCCCGGAAAAAGTATGAATATAAAACAATCTTGACAAGAAGATTTATACTAATTCTTGTAAAACTATTTCGCGAACTGTCAACATTTGATCAATTATGGGTTTCGAAGGAATATAACATGGAAGGCAAGGGACAATCAATCTTTCAAAGGGAAAAGGCAATATTGAAACAACGTAAGATAAAATTTTTCAGCCCTCAGAGACATTTTATCAGCTATGGAGAGGGGAATGACCCACCTCTTCCCCTATAAAATTGAAGTAGACTAGCTCTGGGGGGGCTGAAAAGGGGGGGCGAGACATTAGGAGGAATGTCAGGGTAGTAAAACTTCTCAAAGTGTCTTTAGCTGTTCTAGCACTGTTGGATAGGTCATGGCAAGAACACAGGTGCCTCAAACAACTTTCAGCTTTCCTTATCTAATCTATTGTCTCATATTTTAGAAAAGTATATTTATATACATACGTATATATATGTAGAAAATGAAACACTTCCGACTGCGATATATGGTAATCAAGAACAGGTGGGATATAGAACGCACAAAAAGAAAAAAATGACAAGGAGTAAAATTTTCAGGGANGTAATAGCGAATTGACAAATCTTAGGATTATAAATAGAAATTAAGTTGATTTTTTTAATAAAAATTATGTAAATTAGTTAAAAGACTTCTCGTTTGGTGGTCTTTAAAGTTGACAGACGTTGATTCATATGATTAATATCTTATCATGTCTTTATCTTTCTTTATCAATGGATTTTACAGAAAAATCAAAGTATAAACAGTTGCATGTTCTTGAAATTTTTGATTTTAAGAAAAATAGAAATAACTAGAAAACCTGGAGTATTCACATTTATTTTTTTTAATAGCTACATGACGAAATTATATATTGCACCCTCAGACACGACAGCTATACTTAAACCTATCTGTCAATCCAGTAATCTCTCACTAGCTAGCCTAATCACCAATGAAAAAACTCAACCCAAATTTTCAAATCAATTCAATGAACATTTGAGTTTCATATGCATTAGAATGCCTTTTTACTCTAGCTTATTGTACTAAGCTGCACACAACAAAAAATTCTCACTGACTCCAATTTTTGATTTCTTGTAACTTTAGTCCAAAACCTTTGTAAGTCCATAAACTGTAAGTTTACAAAAATATAAATAAAGTTTAAAAAGCTCTTCGAGTATTAAACTTTATTTTTATTTATTCACCAGCTTTATAAAGTTTTTCCTAACTGTTCCAAACTATATAAAATATCTCATTGATTGAAATTTATCATTTGATACATACAATATTCCAGAATTTTTCCGGATAAAAGAAAAGTTCGTATTTTACCTCTTGAAGAACCAAACAATAAAAAAGAAAAAAAAAAGAACTATTACAAAACTTCCGGTCTTGAACCATGACTGTCTTTCAGGGGCAGAGTAACCGTGAAATCGCTGGTCACCGTGGCAGTAACACATTCCGTTACCGAACTTCTCCAACTGTTACTTCTTATTATGCTTCAAGAGGGATTTATTTTCCATTCATTGAGCACCTTTTGTTTGACCGAGTTCTCTGGCCTTCTACCAGGTTCACAAACAGAAGCCATTGAATGAAATTGTATAGTTCACTAGTCATATAAATTCTTCTATTAGCATACCTGGCCTCTGAACAGGCAGTTTTTCATCTTAGAACAGACACTTAATTTTTAAGTAATCACAACAATCATTTAAACAAATACAAGTCATTGAAATACAATCATAAATATTAAGTCATTGAATTAATACTGATACATATTTTAGCAAGGAATTAATTTTATATGGTGTGTATTTTAATGATTTCTATGGGTGAGAAAATAAAAATATTGTATGGTGTACGTACACTAAGAAGCATGAAGTTGTAATGATTCATTATTATGTTGTTGATCAAAATAATAATAATATTTATTATTTTTAAAATTTTATTGCTTTCAGTTTACAGAAAGAGTACACGCTCCGGCCTAATTATAGCCAATTGTTAGAGTCTGATTTCTGTCATCAGGAGAAGCAGTCACCTACTGACATCACCACATTTGTAGGGGAAGTTCTCAATCTTCCTGATCCCTAAATGGACCTCACATAATAAAGGATTACATCACTTAAAAATAAGAAATGTATTAAAATATACCACTTATAGTTTCTTAAACTTTGCCCTAAGAGGTCATTGTTTAATTGTGTGATTTAGTGTATATTGACTCTAGACTGTGTTAGATCACTGCTTACTTGAAACTAACAAGATAATATTTCATAAATAAAATACTAATGCATTAAAGCCCTGAAAGTTTATTTCTCAATAGTTTCCGTCTTCTGACTAATTTTTATTGATTCTGCCTTAGTTTCTTGACATTATCTATGAAAATAGTCGCATACTTTTTGAATTGTTATTAAATGAAGTAGAACTGAGGGAACTATAGTTAAAATCTGTTCTTTTAAAGNTGATGCTTAAATCACATTGGCCTTTCGGGTTCCATCAAATCAAAGACAAAACATGAGTAAATATACAGCGAATAAAATGTTCTGCAGCTAAAAATAGTGTTCAATCCTCAAATATATATATATATGTAGAAAATGAAACACTTCCGACTGCAATATATGGTAATCAAGAACAGGTGGGATATAGAGTGCACAAAAAGAAAAAAATCACAAAGAGTAAAATTTTCAGGGAGGCTTCTCGCACTTCTTTTTTTTTTTTTTCTGTGTTAGCCTCCCTTGCAACCACTTCGGGTCATTGGAAGGGAGGGGCTATCTACAGGTTGCCACCCCATTTTAAACATCCATGGCTCAGGACAAGCTTCTATATATAAATAAAAGATTGACCTGGGCGGGATTTGAACCCGCGGCGTCAGGATTGCGAGACCCGTACGGATCCCCTGAGCTAGCATGGCGCCCCCCCGCACTGCTTTAGTGAGGAATAAAGAGAGATCGGACATGACCAGTCTCTTTTTACTCCTCACTGACCAAGGGCGCGATCTCCGAAATTTTTACTATTTGTGATTTTTTATTTTTTTTGTATTCACTGCACTATCTATCTCACCTGTTCTTGATTACTATAATATGTGTGTTTGTGTGCAAATATGAACTTGAGTGTGCATTATATAGTTGGCAGAATATTTGTTTTCTTTTGGACAATAGGTCCCCTGAATGGTACAGGATAATAATTTTTTTCGGAAGAATCTCTCGGACCGGAAGACCTATAGAGGGTATGCACAGCTAAACAGTTAATACACTATAAATACACACTTTACTAACCCGATCCAAAATAAACTGTAAAGTTTTTCAGCCAAGAATGCTAATAAGTCGATCAATTGTCAAAGCCAGGTTTAGCCTGGACCTCTGACTGTTGGAGGGCGAAAAAACCCATTCCTTTGAACTGAGCCGGTTTCAGCTGGAGTTTGTGACAAGAAGGAGTGAATGGATTAATTTCACTGGCCTTGCTGTGAAATATATCCCTCGCAGAGATGAGTGACGAAAATTCGAGAAAATTCAGTCACCTAAGCTGGATATAATCCAGTGCCAGAAAATAGTAATTAAGAATCATGCTTTGCTATTTATACTATATATAGTATTGTAATCTATAAATCAGAAGTCTACCAAAAAATATGAATAATAAAAAACGAAAATCGCCACAAATTTACAAGAATTTGGAAATTTTTAATGTCTAAATTAATGTATAGTCAAACTGAAGTCATTTTAGAAAATTGTTCATTTAACCAAATGAAATCAGATATTTTAATATACGATCATTTATAAACATTTAATTTCTGCAAAACGCTTTTATTTAATAGAACTAAGATTTATTTTATTTTATTAATTGCTTAGTTATTTATTACAAAATAGTTTTCTCCTCATATTTGTAGATCTGTTAGACATGGTGGAAATTGTAGGAGGCGCCAGCTGATATGGTTACAAAGTCTGCTGACAAACACTATAATTTAGGAAGCTATTTCTTAGCTGGGAAATTGCTTGTTCGAGAGATTTATGGTAATCCTAAGTAAACTCGATTAATATTCATTTATCCACTTCATTGAGAACACAATGTAAAATTAACTCACTGGAGATATTAAGGATCATTTGGTATCACTACAAATTAATCGTTATTTAAAACAAAATCGTTTATGTCATGGCACTATTTATTAATTTTTTTTTTTTAAACTCATGACCAACAGCTGTTCGATGTAATAAGTCTCATAGACTGTTGATGACAGAAAAGGAGCTCGGTGGTCCAATCTTTAAGGCACTTGGATTTGAAGGTTCCAGTTTTAATACCACAATATACAGTTTATTTTCTTTCTTCTGTGCTTCTGTCTGTAGTGGACAAGAAGATTTCCGGTGTGATCTTGGAAACTCTCGACTCTAATTATGTACCATTCTTCAATGAACGGGAAAAAATCAGGTGGCTAAAACGATTTTCTGACCATACACCTTATCGTGCCGTGGTTTGCAAATAAATTACGCTTAATAATTCCTTATGGGACTAATTTTTTCTTATGTCCAAAGGGCGGGCACTCCTATGAAATAACGGAACGGAAACTCAAAAATTCTTACAATTTGAATTTCTACAACAACCATTACTAATAATAAATGGCTGTGCAAGAATTAAGACTCCGAAGCAATTCCATTAAAAATGGGTTTCAACATCATCTGCAAAACAAAAGAGTTTTTAATCTGAGACGGAATATATGGTTTTCTAGTGAACTTTCATAATTTCTAGTGTTTTATAGTGTTAGAAGAGTTTAAGAAGTTAGAATTAACGGCAATATAAATTTAATGTAACTGCCGGTATTTTGCAGTTAAGATTAAATAACTGTAACATGCAAAATAACAGTAAATAATGAGTGTTTCCCTTGGATTATTGTGTGAGAGCTGAAATTTTCATTCTATTTTCCTTAGAGGGAAAAATGGAGCATAAGCTACATACAATGGAGTAAGACATTTATTAAGATCCTTTTAAACTGTTTGAATAATTTAGAATAAATTCAGATCCATTATAACTTTATTTCCGTGAAGATGTATTTCTTTTAGAGCGTTCTTTATATAAAATTCAAATTTTTAATTGTTAAACTAGACGGACATTGATAATATACCAAGGATATTCATAATCGAACGCTTAATTTACATAATTTCTCTTCAATATTTACAAAGATACTGAAATAACCAATAGCGTATATTCTGAATAGTTTTCTTAATGTATTTATAAAGGTTTTCATTTCGGTATCCTAAAGTTTTAAAATGTCAAAAGGTATTTAATGGAAGTTAAAGCGAAAGAGAACAAGTAAGGGAACCAAAATAAATTTAATCATTTGGCAATATCAAATGTATTGTTATATCAGTTTTTGTGTTTTTTTTTTGTTTTTTTTGCACTTTCTTACTATTCCTTTTCTTGTATACTTATAAAACTCAACATTCAATCTGCGACCAACATTTGAAAACAAAATCATTTTTGACTTGGAAAGGTAGCAACTTTACATTATTTTTAAATTTTCACTTAACCTTTAGCTAAATTATTTATATAAAATACTATGCAGTTTTAAAATGAAACCTTAAATCTCTTCTTTTAATTATTCAAGAATAAAATAAATGGTCGAGACCTCAACTTATATTACGTTCAATTATAAAAAGTTTATTCTTAAACTCCGAATAAGTACAAATTTAATGCAAGTTCTACTGAATATAAAATAGGACGTTTTTTATTTGCTACTTAATTCCTTATATATTATGGATTAATTAATTTTAGAGAAACAGTTTTTTAAATTTTGAATAAATTTTAGATTTCGAATCATCAAATGATTCTTGTTACATTTCAGATGAATAGACAGATAGAGATTTCCAAAAATCCCTTTCCCAGACTCTAAAACATAACTTAATTGGCTGATCTTGAAATAATATCTTGGATCAGTACATCATTTTTTAAAATGTTTAATAACTAGTAAATATTAGTTATACTACGATTAATAATAATAATACAATATGAACTAAGTATTTACCATTTAATGGCATTGTGATAATGTTTCCAGTTTCATAACAATTTATTTACATATCATGCAATCTAAATTATTATTAAGTTTTCATTTTTTATTTATTTGTTTAATATTTGTAATATTTATTAAAATTTCCAACGTAACCGTAAAAATCACCAAAAACCACAATTTTCTAAGGTGTAACGGATACTAAATCGAAGACCGGAGTAACTGTTCCACCATTTTCTTTTTGGACTTGAACCACATTAAAAACATTAAAACATATCTGTTTTATTTAGCATATGGAGTACATGAATCATGACATCCCTCCTTGCCGCACTCACTCACCAGATATAACTCCATGTTGGCACTTCTTCGGTCTGCGTAGTCTCCAAGTATCTTCACCCCTGTAAGTGGTCCTCCTCTCTCTGGGCAAACCGCGTACGAACTGACTGACCACCGGAATCCCCCACTCCCCTATATAAGGGTAGGACGGACAGGTTATGTCACCCTGTGAGGGAGTGAGGGGGGCTTTCCCAACCATCCCTCCCACCTGGAAACGTCTTCTTCAAAGGGACTCCATCATCACGCAGAGTGTTTGTTTGGAAATTTTGGATTGCTTCCCCTTAAAATAAGATCTCAAGGTATCGCAAAATGTGATCATTAGCGGAAAGACATAGGCCGAACCCTTCTCTAAATCTACCCTTAAAGTTCGTTTTGTTCGTGTCAATATATTTAATTTATTCGTGTTTAGGGAACGTTGATGGTCCCCTCTTTTTAATTTTCCTTATGTTCGAAATTTGTTTTATGAATATATATTTCAAATTTAAAAAAAATACAAATTTGTTTAATCGATGACAGTTTTCATTACTTAAGCTAGTGATAGCTGTTATTGTCACTCCTTAATATTAAGAACCATAATTCATTTACTTCTGCTAGCTTTTGAAATTGCAGGTAATTCCCCCTCCTTCGTCTGACTTTGCTTAATATCGTAGATAGTTTATTTTTTTCGTATATATTATTGTTATTAATTATCATTTTAGAAAAAAAAAATCGAGAATTTATTTAAATGTGTAATGAGAAAAACCTCGAAAGATTTTAAAAAATTTAATTTTAAAAAATAATAAAATGTATTCTTTATCAATACATGTTGTAACGATTTATTTATTAACCTAGTATTTTACTATTAGAGCTGAGTAAACAATTATTAATTTGTGATCTTCAATGTTTGTATAGAAATAAGTTGGTGTTTTAATATTAAATATCGATTAATTAAGGTGTATTCTACAGTGATAAAGGTTATCAGTGTTATGTAGCGTAAACAAACCACACCTGTATCTAGCGGTAAGTGTAACCTCAATTTTAATATTGACAAAATACAAATTTCATTTAAATTAGTGAGTAAAAATATTAAAATTTAGCTTTTATTATTCTTTGTACCCCAAAATCATTATAAACTACTGAAATATATAAAACTCCATTAAATACATGTAAATATTACGCATATAAGTGAATTTTATAGATGTAATTATTTCTTCCAAGAAAACAAAGTGAGCTCCAATTTCAGGTAAGTTATTTTAATTTTTTTTTCAATATGCACATTGCATACGTTTCAAAACAGGTCAAGTTTTCAAATAAATTCAACCCAAAATGGAATAGGTTAGATTCCAAGTTTATTTTTCTTATTATTATAAATTTAAAGTATTCTTTTGTGATGTGCTAAGAGAGCATTTAAATAAAACTTTAAATTAATGTAATGTTGGAAAACATTTAGAGGAATAGCTCTTTAAGGAGAAATAACTATTTATGAGAATCAATCTGAATGTTTATATCGATACTATTATTTATAAAATATAAGAGACAGTAAAAACACCTGATATTACACATTTCTATTATCCATTCACTCGTTAAAGAAATTGATTTATATCTGTTTTTAAGTGAGTTGTAATTTTTAATTATGGTTCCTCATGAATCTCTCTATCGCATGTTGAAAAAAAAAATTAATTGAATTGTTGTTTAGTGTGTACCTTTCTGGTTTTATATATTATAAAATGTAATATAAAGTAGTCATAAATAGGATTCACAATTCTAGTAATTTGCTTTATTTTAAAGTTTTAAATGAAGAGCACGAAGTTAATGACAACACATGGAACTCAGCTGGGGCAAAAACTCTTTTGTATAATAACTCTCTTTCAGGAAAATATTTAATTGACAACAAATGTTCACCAAGTCTTCTTAGGAGGAGATAAATTACAAACAATCAGAGACACACGCATAGAAAAATGTGTCTGTGATTTTTCATCCAAAATATTGTCGATTTAGTTTTAATTAAGTTTCTAATTTATAAACGATTTGACATGGATTTTCTAAGTAAATTTGATTTAACAACTCAATCGAATGCAATCCACACTTTAAAGCAGACTCCTAATGTGCTCCTGGGAATATCCATCCTGATTGCCATTCTACATTGAACGGGAAAATCAGGCGGTCAGAACGATGTGTTTACCACACACCTTCTCAAGTTTGACCAGAGTATACACATTCCTGGCATTAGCTTCTTCCCTAGGCCTAAATCTAAAAGACTGACTCTGTAGCTTAATACCTCATATAATATCATATACAATCATTTAAAACATATTTCGTCCAACACCTGCTGTTGTGTACGGTACACGTGAAAAATTAATTTCTTCATTCATTTTATAGCAGTCGTTTACTTGCTCCTGATGTTCTAATTTATATTTTATAAAGTTTATATCCTCAGGATGGAATTTTAGAGATTATATTAAGGCTCGAGGTTCCGGTGTAAAATCATGTATAAATATTGAAATAGTGATGAATATTTCATGGCTATTAGGACCATTAGATACAGGAGCTGTTTGAACCGCGATTTTCCTAAGGTTCCTAATAAATAAAGTATATTAACGAATTTCTAATTAGTTTCAAAAAACGGTTGTGTATCACCCATTATTATATAAGAATTATTGATATGACTATGCACATTTGACATGTAGCTCCAAATATTCCCAACCAAAAGTTGAGTTTTATATTAGCTATCATCAAATCAACTTATTTTCCTGACTATAAAAAAATATTTTCAATAGTACATTAATACTCTATGACATGTATTCATCCTCTGAATGTACACTATGTCCAATAGTACAAGGACATGTTGAAATCCAACCCTTCCCCTCTATTTTATTTCTTTTCTTTTCTTTTTTTTTTTTTT
>KZ807471.1:251735-264492 GCA_000696205.2 Oncopeltus fasciatus | reverse complement strand
AGCGATATATTCGTCGGCCTCGGAGGTTGGACTCTCGACACTAGTGCGGGGAATTTAATAACTTATCAGACTTGTCTCGGTAGCATAAGTGGTAAATGCACCGGCCCGGATAGCAGGGGATCCAGGTTCGAGTCCTGGCTGGGACAGTTAGATTTTTTATTCTGTTCCCTTGCACTAAAAATTATCTAAATTTACGTGGGATTAAAGACCACAAAATAAATAATATTTAACAAATATAATAAATAAATAAAAGAAAAAAAAAGTATACCTAGTGTATAGGCAACTAACAAAGCATCTCTTCAGTAAATAAATCAATATATCCATGTATAAATCGTACCAAAATTTCCTGTTGATCCTAACAAATTTTAAAAGGAATTAAATATATCAAGAGTGCAGGTTGATGTACTTATAATGAAAACATAAGCTCAAAATAAAATCCAGAGAAAGGTTTCAAACGAGGAGCATTCAGCTAACTGTAAACTTTGCTTGGACACTTATCTGTAGGGTCATGCATACTTGAGGTCTGCTAAAACCTAAACCTAATCCTGCAGGGAAGGGAACGTCAATCCTACCCTGACAGCCACTGATACCAGGGGCGTGGCCAACCTTTTCCCTGAACTCGGAAGTCTATCCCCTGGACTCCATTTCGTATCCCCTCCCAGAGTTTCTAGACCGACCTACTCTCTGTACTCTTCCACCTGTTGTTTTGAACTAAGTCCAAAGCTGGCATCAAGACTGGAGGAAATGCCGATATAGTAAACCCCCCAAATCAACCCACCGTACATCATCGGACGGGTTGAATGTTGATTCTCAAACGTTACTTATTTTTGGGAAACCATCTCTTCCGAACAAACAAGCTTCATTTCGCTACATTTCTTCAGGAAGAGCTATTTACTTTTAATTTCTGCTAAATTGACTAAAAGTTGATATTTCCTTACTAACGTTGTATATATAATATATATATATATAAAATGAAACACTTGCGGCTGCGAAATGTAGCAATCAAGAACAGGTATAGAGAGTGCATTGCACACACGAAAAGAAAAAAATCAAAAGCAGCAAAATTTTCGGAGATCTCTCGCCCTTCGTCAGTGAGAACTGAAGAGATACTAGCCTAATACCATATATATATTATGCGTGAGTTATCGACCAATAACATAAGTTGGTAATTGAGACGTCTAATAATATAGTACAATAGTTTAATCGAGGTATTATTATATATTTTCTCTTTATCAAGACTGAAAATACACACAAAAAATTGATAACTTCCCAATAATAAAGAAGTCACTTCTCACTGTCGAAGGGCGAGAGATCCCAAAAAATGTTGCTCCTTGTGAATTTTTCTTTTTGTGTGTACACTGCACTCTCTAATCCACCTGTTCTTGACTGTTACATATCGCAGCCGCAAGTGTTTCATTATATTTATATGTATGTATATATATATTTTNGAATACTACTTTCGAAATATTATATATATACTTTTTTACCTAAGTTATTAAGTGAAATTGTTTATTAAACAATTAAACAATTTTATTTACAAGGCAACGGGATTAGGTTATAGCCACCCCATCCCACCGATGGGACATACTAGGGCCAGCAATTTTGTGTGATGGGAGCGAAGTGGGACCACAATAGACTTGTCACATTTTGTTTTAGGCGCATTTACATTTAGATTAGAGCCGTCACACGAAAGTGTGTCACAAGTCTATCGTTCTTATAATTAACTCATCTGTAACACACGTGTTTATTTAGGCCTCACATGTGATCAAGTTTAAATTAACATTACTTAACACTGAATTAGATTTAACTCATTTAGGCTTATACTCTACTATAATTAACGCTCAAAGGAAGGGTCCTAATGACGAGCGAATCAAAATAATTTCTTGATTAAAATTATATATTATTATCCATTTATCTTTTGAACTGTACACTTTGTCAAAATTACCAAATTTATAATAGAGCGTTTTGAACTATTTGTAGTTTTTTTTTAAATTGCGCTTTCATATTGTAAATTCGACTACTTACTCTCTTACTATAGACTATAGTTATACTTAACATTATAAATAATACTATACATAGTGTTCAGTATGTAATACATTATTTTTTGTATTATGGAGGTGTATTGAATACAGTATTATATACCACTTATAAAAGCTTTTTATTATATTAGATAAAGTTCTTGCATACATGATAAGATAAACTCATTACAACATAACAAATAGAAATAATTCATTCATTTATATCACATAAATAGAATCTAATATGTGTAAAACATTCAATAATAGAATGAATGTTTTGAAATTTGGGCCCTAAATTGTACCTGAAACTGTTTTTAAATTCATTTTTGCTTTTAGTCTTCTTTTTTTTGGTTGCTCCAAATCTGTATGAAATACATTGTCAGCGCTAATGTACTCAGCAGTCGATGCGCGAAAAAGAAAAAAAACATGCCATTTTTTGATGATTTTGTGACAACAGCACTTTTAAATATACATATTTTTTTTTTTTTTAATGAAAAGTAGGCACCTAAGAGTTGTTACAAAAAAGTGAGGTTAATATCTCAATGACTTAATGAAGTATGTTTGTAAGTCATAACCATTGAAATATATTTATAAATACATAATTTACATATTTAGCTGTATAAATAAATATTTAGTACATTGCCATAGAGAAAATTTATTATTTTTTGTCTTAATTTCCATCCTTTGTTCAGAGACGAATAGATAAGTTCACCAAGCTTCCAAGTTCGCCTGTATCCCAAATCCCTAATAAGCATTTTTCTCTAATGAACTTCAACCATTGTGCATAAATGGCGAATCGAAAATCATAGCATCAATTTTACGTTGGACAATTAAAAGATTGCGTCTCTTCTGGTTTGCAGTGATGAAGGACTCATACAATCTTGAAGTGATGTATTACGAAGACATATTTATTCGAATATTGTCTTACCAGACCTAGCCTGTCCCAATATATTATGTAATGCTTATATTTTTTTTTTTTTAATTCCATCTTTGCAGCAAATTGTAGAAATGTACGATATGTCCAAGGGGTCCAGTGATATTGGACATTTTTCGCCAGGATCCCAGATTTAATAATGACTGTTAGGATTAGTATTCTCTCTGTAGCTTTCTTTTAGTCCCAGAGGATATCTGATATGATCCTGAGAGCATCGAGACTTTTTAGGGCATCTTGCTTTAAATTAAAAATAATCACGTTGCCAGGACGTTGTACTGACTACAAAACCTTCTCTTGTGTGCCTAGTATGTTGTGGGACTAATATTGTTATTTTTTTCCCATGAGTCCACAGTTCTTTTTGATTACTGTTTGCGCCGTTCCATGTGAGTACTATCTCCAAATTGTGTTTGATGTGTTTTACCTCTAAGCAAAATTGGACTTAGTGTCCAGTATGCTAACTCAGTAATGGGAAGTATACTTCGGATCTATGACGAGTGACCAATGTCATTTTTTCCATAACCCCATTTTGGCCAAAATAGGACCCTCCAGCCCACTGATAATGTGGGTAAGCAATATTACTTACCTGACTTACTCAAGTCAGGTAACCAGAACATAATACGGTGGGACAATAATTAACAGAACCTAAAGTCATTCTACAGAAGATTAAGGCTCTTTCAACCTCAATATCTTGTAGTTAGACTAATTTTTTTTATGCTATAATTTGTGCTATAATAAAAGTGTATTGTTTAGTATTATTTGGAACAACTATTTTCTTTAGTATCTTTTAGCCGATTCGTACATAATATTTTCAATCTGATGCGACCAAAAGTAATGTCTAGTCTCTAAATAAATAAATCTGCTGAAACTTTGTTTGCTGGTTTATTTTGCAAGAAGTGTCAATTTAGAGTGTTTATAAATATTTTCGGAAGTATATTTTTGTCAATCCTTGGTAAAACTCATTTTACTTTACTGGTATTTGTTCTGAACATACGAAAAAATTCCCTAAAATTACATTATTTCATTAAAATGTACACCTGATTCAGGAAGATAGTCCAATAGCTTAAAATACTGTTTTTGGAATTAAAGGGTCTCTCAAATGTTAACATTTAACATACTTATACCTGGTACTGATACCTGGTACTTATACCTGGTACCTGGTACTTATACTATATAAGTATATATTAGGCAAAACAGCGTATGTAAAAATTTACCAATACTGTCATAACTTAGGTCACCTTCGATAGAGGAAGGAAAGTTAAAAAAAACTGGTTGTGAACACACTAGAAGGATGACAGGAATTGTCACCTGGGAGAAAACCCCACTTTTCAACATCCGCCCCACCTCCCCACTAGCGCCTAGGGAACATAAAACCTACGGCGTCCCCCACATCAGCACATATCTCCATATTCCACCCCCCAACCCCGGGGCCTTGTGTAAGGGGATCCGATAGTGCGCGCTGACGTCAGCGAGGTGCGGTACCGATAACAGATCGTCTGCCAGGGGGGTAGTGCCTCTGCCGGGGCTGTAAAGTTTTTATTTCTGTATTCAGGCCTTGGGGGTGGAGTGGGGGGGCAGAAGAGTTGAGCACCACTCCGAAAAATCCTAAGAGGGAAATAAAAGCCGGAGAAGCGTGTGGGGCGAATGCAAGAGGAACGTGATGGATCGAGAGGAATGCCTTCTGTATTGGAGGAATATGAATTCCTGCAAAAATAGAAAATACCTATATGAGAGATTCCATTCAAGTCTAGTATTTGTCGGACTGCACTTCAACAATCAATGATTCACCCAGCACTCATTGGTCTGTCTCCTACTACAGTGAAGTGATTAGTACATTTCCTCATTAAGGCTTTGTTCTCTTCATAAATATTTATATACATAGTCTCAGATACATAATGAGTCCTATATAAGATGAGAATACTACTTTCGAAATATTAAGTTATTTATTTCAACTAGAAAATACACAAAAGTCTACACTTAAATAATGAAAAAAACTAATCGGAAAGCAATCTTTAAGCCGGGCCATCTTCATACAAGATACATATGACTTACAAATGGCCAAGACTGTACTTTAGTTTTTGGATTAATTTGTAAATTATGTGGAGACATTATTGACCCTTCAGTTTTTAAAAGAAATTGTTAAAAAATATTAATAAAACATTAGGGATGATATAAAGGTTGTTTTTATTGTTTTAATTTATTTTATTAATGATCGGTTTCGGTGTAAATACAGCATCACCAGGCACCAGAGAGTGTCGCATTAGGTTTCTCCCTTCGTATCCAAAACCTAATCTTGTGACACTGTGTCACCTAATCTGGTGATGGTGCATTGATATCGAAACCGCTTGCCAATAAAATAAATCTATAACAGGAAAGATAACATCTATATCACCCTAAATGTGATCTATATTCTTGTAATCTCCAAAGAAAAAATTAATATTTATAAAACTAAGTACAAAGAGTAATATATGATAAAGGATAGACAATTATTAAATTTTAGTATACCTGCTACCTTCACATTTAATTTTCTGCTTATTTACTTATTTTATCTCAATGGTCAACAGAATATTGGGATATTACCTCCATGTGGGATTGAAGTTAATCTAAATAAAATATTATTGGGGTCAAAGATCAATGTTAATCCTGGATGGGGGGAAGGATTAGCTCCATATGTCACGTGACTTCCATATGTTCCTAGAAAATTCTCCTAAAAATCTCTGGTCTGGGGTCAAAGGTCGAAAATAATCTTTAAACACTTAACAACAGGGGAGGGGGTCAACAGATAAAGATGAACACACAATAGGGGAGTGGGGAGATCAGCCCCCTAAGGGATTATATGGTAAGAAATTTGCCTGGGCAGGTTACGCCATGGTTACAAGAAAATTCGCCTAGGAAGATTATGTTATGGTTTCAAGGAAATCCGGGGGAAATATATATTACGATTTCGACCCACGGCACGCTAAAGAAGGTGTGGTCAGCACTCCGTTCTGGCCGCTTGGTTTTCTATTCACTGAATAATGGTACTCAATTAAGGCTGGATATTCTTTAGGAGCACGCTAAGAATGACATTACAAAAAGGAGCACAAAAAGAAAGAAATTTATTATACACTATGAGATTTGAACATGGGACCATTGGGTCAGGAGTCAAGTACTAGCCCACTGTACTCTCATGGAGATGAGGGGTCAAAGTTCAACAGATAAGCGAATAACAGGGGAATGGTTTAGCACCCCTCATAGGTATAGTGTAGGTTAGAAGGAAATTCGCCAGGGAAGGTTATGTTATGGTCACAAGGAAATTTGCTAAAATCTCTTGGGACTCCCCCCTCGAAGTAGGTCACTCATATGACGTCACAAGCAATGAGGTAGGAAATTCGCAGGGATCTCTGGGGCTCCACTGCGACCTATGTCGCTCCTATGACGTCATCAGCGAGGAGGTATACATTTCTGGGTTTTTGGGGAAACCCTAAGCGCTGTTACTTTGATCCAAAGAGATAGGCATAGAGGTAAGAATTTTTGGCGGGAAACCGTGGTGTCCGCCATTTTCATCACATTGTGTGTGCCAGGAGAAGTGGGATTATGTACTACAATTAATTCGTAATTTAAAAAAAAAAAAAAAATATCGCGGTAGAACGAGAGTCTAATAAATAGCTGACAATGTTGGCTCCTTCAACTATAAGACGACATATTCGTCTTACTTGGAGGTTTTGACTCGGAGTAAAGTGCGGGGAGTTGGAGAGGTTAACGAAGCTGCCTCGTTGGTGTAGAGGTGATGACCTCTGGTCGGGGGGCGATGGCTCCTACCCGAAAAGTAAGAGACCCGGGTTCGATTCTTGGCTGAGGTAGTAAGATTTTTTTCCTGGCTGCCTGTGCATTTCTTGTAGATTACGTTTTTTAATTTTATCTTCCTCACTTTACTCAATTATTTTAAGGGTTTGCAATGAAAAGCTTTAATAGCCAACTTGGTTTCTATGTTTTAAAAATAGGAAAGCCCGTCCAGTATTATAAACTATGTTGTTTAATTTAACAATATTATATTAACAATTATATTTCTATAATTTTGTAGTATCATTTTATTTACAGATATTTTGAAACCCCAACCCCCTCTCGTCATCCATTACTCTCACAATCTTTAGTTTTTTCATGTCACAGGGAATAGTTGTATACAATTTATGTAATATATTCAGAATAGCTTTCCCTTTAGTCGGTGTAAACATACAGTATTCCTCGATAATCCAGGATGGTCATGCTTTACGGTGTCGTTTACGGGGTTTGACGTGAATGGGTACCGGCTGTTATGGCGTCAGGATGCGTAGGCCCTAGACTCGCCGCGGGAGCGCGCATGTATGTGTCTGTGTTTATGTAGAGCGGTAGGGCGGGCTGCGTGATCATGTTTTCACCATCCTCTCTACCCCATCTACCAGCACCGACGGAAAAGCCCAGATCCGTATTACTTTCCCCACGCATACGTGCCCTCGTCCTTTCCTACTTCTTACGTCATCTGCTGTCCCCAACACATGTCCTGCCAATGCACAACTTAGGTTTCGGTGTTGTTGTTTCATATTATTTATAATATAGCATAACAAATACCACAACAAATCCACTTTTGGAAAGTATGAATACTTTTTTTTTTTTAAATTAATTATAGAAGACTTTCTACATGTTGTTCCTTATCACCAACTAAGTCCAAAGGAATACTCTTCATTGAATTTGACAGAGCTCTGAGGAAGTAATTATTGATCTAAAAAGCGGACCACAAATAAAATAATTTATATACATACCTAGTAAATATATACGCCTATTCTATTTATTAATACTTTATTGGTAAAATATCTGCAGTATGATAAACTATAGTAACAATACGATAGAAGTCCTATATACACCACACGAACATGTATTTATATATAAAGTGAATGAATATATATATATGTATAATTTGACTGATTTCCTCATTGTATGAAATCGGACTAATTAGGTTGGGGTTTTATACAAATATAACGAATACAAATGGTCTATTCTGCATAATACTTAGCTTAGAGAATGAAATTCAAGACAGATTTGATTATTGATTAAAAAAACATAATAATTAAATTTTATGGGATTATATGGCACGGGAATTTTAAATAGAATTCATTCAAAATGCAATTTAATACTAATCTCTCTAAAAAATCTTCTGATATGATTTATTTCGGTAAATATGTGACTTTAATCGTTTAAATACTGATTTTAGTTGTGATATTTAATCCCATGTATATTTTTTACAAAAAATGCAAGGGAATAGAATTTAAAAAATCTTAGCACCTCAGCCGGGACTCGACGCCGGGTCTCCAGTTTTCCGGGCAGTTATGCTAACCATTATACCACCGAGGCTAGCTAGGTATAGAGTAATGGTTAGCATAACTGCACGGAAAGCAGGAAACTCGGGTTCGAGCCCCGCCTGAAGTAGTAAGATTTTTTTTTTTTTTATTCCCTTGTATTTCTTGTATAAGTTTAATCGTTTAATTTCATTTGTGTTGCATGTTGCGGGCCTTTCTTTTTCGGCATCATAAAATCTTCAGAATGGAAGACAAGAAAAGGATTTACAAATCAAGTAGATAGCATAGATAGTGCATTTAGTGAGGACTAAAAGTCTATTTAAATTTTTAACAGAAATCCGTCAAATTTAAGTCCTAAAACCTGATATGAGGTAAGACTTGTAAAAATTCATTTTATGAACATTATTAATGTCGTACAAGCTTTTAAAATCTCTATGACATATCAAATCTTTATTTTTGTAATGCAATGTTGTTTATTTTACAAATGATGAATATTTTCAGACACTTTTCATTTTTTTTTAAATGGAAGTAATAAGGTGGGTATCTTCAGACTGATTTTTATTTCTCTAATCGTTAGAAATTGTTAAATTTGAAAACTTCCCCCAGGGGTTTTATTTGGCAAGTTCTATTTCTTCAGAATTTCATAAATAGTCGTACATGCAGGAGGTTGTCACGTAGAAAGCTGCTGAAGAAAACACTTACGACTAATTGTATTGTCAAGGCGTACAAAGGAAAGATACGTCCGAGCGACAGTGTCCGGGCTGGCGGAATGAAGTTATCCAAGTAGACACAAAGGAGTCACACGTAAGTCTGGCGTTTCACAATATCACAGCCCATTGGCTCCTCCACACGCAGAAACACTGAAGGGGGCATCTCATCCGAGAGGTGACGAAAAATCATTGTGCTCCCTCCGGCTTCCACGTCGCCCATTCTACTCGTCCGATCCAGCAAGAAGAATGGAGAATAGCCACTGCCGGGCATTAATGAAACCGATAGACGGACCGCAAGGTTCCACGGGGGGTGGCGTAACATCCCTCACCCGCAGACACAAGGGGGGCTCCATCAGCTGATCGACCCCTAACAAAAGTGGGAGTCCTTGAGTCGAAGAAGTGTCCTGCTCTACTTTTCCCGCCGATTCACGAGGAACTATCTCTTTTTCCTCCTTCCTTCAAAAGATTGCTTCACTCCCGAGGCACAGACACAACCTCACTTTTGCGAGAGAGCATTCGAGGACCAAGAATATGAAAGGACAAAAAAAAAATGCATTCTACTACAGAAAAGCATTATTTATAGACGAAAGCCTGACACGTAGCTGTATTTTAGCGTAGTATCTCTATTCAGTGCAATCTTATATCAACAGATCCTAAACGAGCGTAAAATGGGATTATTTAGCATGCACTAGAAAAAAAAAAAAAAAAAATGTGTTACGCCTCACGACATTGAGATAGACCTTTTACTTCCTTTTTTAGTTTTGAGTAATGCTCCAATTTTTTTTAAATGTTCATGACATGGTTCCAAGAGAAAACTTAAATAATCATAGCAGTCAATGTGATATTTTATTGAATTTAGGAAAATAACAATGTTAGAATATGAACATCCACTTAGATATTTAAAATACCTAAAGAAAAAAAGTCAAATTAACAATAATTGAATTTTGTTTTCTTTCAAAATCACTTAACAATAAAAGAGAATAATGGATCTTTGGTAGAATGTTACGTAATATTTAAATAAAAACCATTAATTTAAAGTACTGTCACTGTAATTATTACTTTAGGTATACATTTCTGGGTTTTTGGGGAAACCCTAAGCGCTGTTACTTTGATCCAAAGAGATAGGCATAGAGGTAAGAATTTTTGGCGGGAATTCCATCTTTGCAGCAAATTGTAGAAATGTACGATATGTCCAAGGGGTCCAGTGATATTGGACATTTTTCGCCAGGATCCCAGATTTAATAATGACTGTTAGGATTAGTATTCTCTCTGTAGCTTTCTTTTAGTCCCAGAGGATATCTGATATGATCCTGAGAGCATCGAGACTTTTTAGGGCATCTTGCTTTAAATTAAAAATAATCACGTTGCCAGGACGTTGTACTGACTACAAAACCTTCTCTTGTGTGCCTAGTATGTTGTGGGACTAATATTGTTATTTTTTTCCCATGAGTCTACAGTTCTTTTTGATTACTGTTTGCGCCGTTCCATGTGAGTACTATCTCCAAATTGTGTTTGATGTGTTTTACCTCTAAGCAAAANATTAATTTTTTTAATTATTTAAAAAAAAAACTCTCTTCAAACTACAAGAGAAGCAGTTGAATAGTAGCGGATCTTGATGGTTTTCACTGATATTTCAGAGTAAGAAATACGACCACTCCTATATGAAGTATAGTACTGCTTGAAAGTAATCTGACATATTTTCTTCTCTGTCATCTTCTCACGCTGTAAATCCCATTCTTTCGGAATCCTTTTTACGACAAATGAAAAACCTTCCACCGCCCCACTTTCTATCTCAAAATTTTCAAAATTTAGTCTTGCAAAAACTGCGTAAAATCACCAATGTTGTAATCGACAAAATTATTTAAATATTTTCATATTAGTTCACTCTTAATGCTTAGTTTTACCCAAATTGCAAAAAAATTGTTATTGAAATATTATTTAACGTATTTTCCTTAGAACTGCACCACGTTCGGTTTAGTTTAAATATTTATTGTGACTATCTAGTCTTCTAAATATTGTTTTTACTTAACCCACCTCAAAAATAAATAATGTTTTTGTTATATCATACATTGATGAAAATAATCTTTTTAATTTTATGTATCTAGTATTGTTACAGAAATCATTTTTATGAAATGACAAGTCAGTCAAGCCTCATTTCTTACAATGGGATTTTCCATGCTGACAAACATTTTCATATGAATTTTTAAGAATAGAATATGTTAATTTTCGTTTTCTTAACATTTTTCTTTCTGATTTGTCTGTCATTACTGATCCAATGTGTTTTTCTCTAACTCCAGCTCCAATTTCCTGGCTTGCTTCCTTAATTTTTCCATGCTCATCCTTAAGATGGGTATTCTGACATTTTGGGCCTCAGTCCTACATATCCCATTTTAGATGGGGAGAATATTCTACGCAAGAAACTTAGAGGTGTGCTGAGAGAGTAACTCTTCTATTTTAGGGATACATACAGTCTTAGTTTTCATACCAGGAGTTGCCACCATGCAGGAGTTCATACCTTAGGAGTTATTTATTGAAGTTGTGCGCCTTTTGCGACAAGTGACGGTAAGAACGGATATTTTATCACGCTAATGTACTAGATCACACATTACTGCTTGTTATTTGATGTTTGTTTGGCTTCAGTCAAGGAAGATCTAAAAAATAAATTCAAATTTTAAAAAATCTGTATTTTTAAAAATTATTAGATGGTTTTTGTTAGAGGTTCGGTCAATGTAGATCCAAAAAAATACAAATTAAAAAAAAAAAGTGTATTTAACAAAAAATTATCTGCCGACGTTTCGGCTTACATTGTAATCCATCTTCTTAAATTATCAGCTAACGTTATAATTCTTAAATATCTGCTAATCTTCAGGACTGTTGAAATGGAATGTTAAAAATAAAAATAAAAACAAAAATTAAATGATTTACATTTTTTTTAGTTTGTATTTTTTTGGATCTACCAAGGTAAGGTCAAGACCGAACCCCAACAAAAAATAACATCTAATAATGAAATCTACGGTCAAAAAAACTCTCCATTTGATTATTGCTTGTAATTTGATTTTCGGAAAACTTCAACGACCATAATAAATTGAGCCCCTGAACGCATTCCTCAGAAAAAGAAAAATATATGAAAGTTCAATATTATAACTCTAAGTACTAATCAGCAGTACTTCGTGGATTGCAAAAAGTGTTGACACGACAAAAATATAAGGGAGGGGGATTTATTTGAAGGAGGACACCAATAATGTTGAATTAATACATTTTTTTAAATCCCCCCCCCCTTTTTTTTTATTCCACACATAGTAATTCGATTAATCCATGGCTTCATTCACTAGTACTGCTAAAGAAAGTGAGAAAAAAAATTTCTTTGAATTTTGCTACAAATAGAGGTCAAAATATCGAACAATCGCACTGAATGAGAAATGATATAGAAGAAAGAATGACTGAAGCTCGGTGCTATACACACATCAAGATGTTTACTGACGGCGTTGAATCGGGGATTCGTAACGGCCCAGGATAAAATGCTGCAATTTTCATCTTTCACAACAATTTGGTGTGTTTTCTTTAGGGGAGTGAAATTCATAGAGACGGCTCCAGAGCCAAGGATAGTAGCGAGGACACCATTCCGCTATTATCTTGCCGTATTTCGCAAGGTAATTGTTGATTGGGACTTGTGACAAATTCTCTCTTTGATAAACGAGGCTCGCTGAGGGGTGGTAGAAAGTTTGCCTGATAAAGCAGCACGTATAATAGCTCTGGGGGAGCCTGGAGGGTGGAAGAAGTAAAATA
>KZ807471.1:222774-243992 GCA_000696205.2 Oncopeltus fasciatus | reverse complement strand
AACATTCTCAAGAGTCGATCTAATATTTACAGAGGGTTTACATTTTTTCTTAATACTGTAGATTATAAATACAACATTACATACAGTGAGATAGCAAACAATTATATATAATATATATATGGGATTATAAATGTTACTGTCTAGTCTTTCTAACGTTTCAAGTGACATATCTGGTACAGAAAATTGTTGAAGCCGCTGAAATGAAATATTTAAGGGGTGTACAAAAGTGGGGGTTTGCAAAATAACAAGTGGTGTGCTGTCAACATAACTAGAAAAATGATTTGTACGGTTAAAAATTGTTTCATTATAGTTAAGTTTTATTAAAAGGCTAGACTCTTTACCATTAAATTTCTCTGTTAAATCTCCTTGGATTACAATATTGGAATAATTAAACGCTAGATATTGGTTAATTTCATTAATATACACAAGAAATGGATCTGTAGTTACTCTTATAGATCCACAATGGTTAATAGGATCGTTATTAATAATTTCTAAAGTACAGTTATCATAAATTTCTTTTTTGTTAGTACAATAGTAAATACCCTTAATTCTAATACATTTTCCTTTATATAATACAAAATGGGACTTATGGACTAGATTATAAAGAGATACAGTAGATACAAGGCTATTTTTATGAAAGGTTGGAAATGAAAATAGATAATAAGTGTCTAAATTATTGGTTTTCATAGGAATATTTACAAAATAGTATATATTTTTAGAGGTCATAGAACAGTGGACCTTACTTGTTTGCCAAATAACTTCTAGATCGTTAGATAGCCGAGAAATGTTTTGTTCAGCTATTGTTATTAGGTGTTGGTATGTTATTATAGAGGAGTGCAATGTTCCCAGCTTACAAAATTCCAAGGAATTTTCTATATCCACTACCCTGTTATATAAGTATAGTAGTGCGTCATAAAGTTGCATTAAGTTAACAATTACTTCCTCTTCATTTAGAGAATTTAACATTGCATTGGACTGTCTGTTATTTTGTTCCATAATGAGAATATCGTGATTCAATTCTGAAATCAATGCATTATTTATTTTTAGTTGCTTATCTATGTTATGCTCTAAGTGATAACCGTTTTCTTCAAGATATGAAATAACTTTATCATATCTTTCTTTATCGTCTGAGTCCAGTGTCTCTGTCAACCAGGATAAGCCTTTTCCGAAGGCATTCACTAGGCCTCTCTTTACGTGATTGTTCTTTTGGTGAAAGGGAGATAAGTGTGAGAATTTGGAGAAAACAAGATTGTGCTGTCTCATTGCTAACTGATAAGTTGTCTTAACTGAAGTACTGTTTTCATAGTTACTTTGAATTGACCTAAGTTCGTGTAGTAACTAATATTGATACTTATGTTGATAAATTAAATCAATATTAAATTAAATAAAAAGTTAATGAATATGTTTTGTTTTACTTTAGTTTTGTTGAATTAAAAAATTATTTTCTTTTAGCAAAATAAAAAATAATTGTTGAATTATTAATAATTAATACTTACCCAAACAATAAATTATTCACATTGCACCTACAAACTAATAAATTTCAAAAACTAATAATATTAATTCTCATATCTTANGAAGGTATCGATGTTTCTGAAATGGTCTCGAGTATGCTGTGTTGTTATGTCCGCGAGTTACGATAATTTGATATTTTTCGACATTTACGGGTTTGTCTTCTTCAACTAACCATATTTGCTCGTTTGAAGAGTCCTGCGAATGAACTGTGTGTAAGTCAGAGTCTTTGTCATTATTATGATCATCAACATACTTATCTAGATTCGTGTCATCGGACGTCAGTAATTTATTCGTAAGAGCGTTCATTTCTTGGTCTATAGGGTTCCTGCTTAGTGCATCAGCAACAAAATTAGTTTTACCGGGAATATGCATTATGTCAAACTCAAAATCACTTAATTGAAAAATCCATCGCATTAATCGGGCATTCGTGTTTTTCATTGTAAATAACCATTGAAGTGGTTTGTGATCTGTGTGCAGTTGGAATTTTTTGCCATAGAGGTAGGGTTTAAACGTCTGGCAGGCCCATACAAGAGCGAGACATTCTTTTTCAATGGGGGAATAATTCAATTCCGCTTTGTTTAGGGTGCGGGAGGCAAAGGAAATGGGATTTTCTTTCTTTTCTGAAGATTGAGAGAGTACTGCCCCCAAGGCAAAGTTACTTGCATCGGTTGTAAGAATAAATTTTTGAGAAAAGTCAGGTAACTGAATAATTGGGGAATTAAGCAACATCTGTTTTAAGGTCTTAAATGAGTCTTTATACAGTGATGGGTTAGGTTCTACGTCTTTATGCAGAGCTTGGGTCAGTGGTTTAGCTATTTGGGCATAGTTCGCAATAAATTTCCTGTAGTAGCCTGTTAAGCCAAGAAATTGTTTAATTTGCTGCTTTGTTCGCGGGATAGGGAATTTTCCTACAGCCTCTAGCTTTTGTGGGTTGGGTTTAATACCATCTTTAGATATGATATGACCCAGGAACAGTAGTTCTGATTTAATGAACTGAGTTTTACTGAGCTGAATTTTTAAGTTATAAGCCAAGAGTTTTTGGAACACAGTTTCCAAGTGTTCGAAATGATCTTCTACTGAATTAGAGAAAATGATGAGGTCATCCATATATACCAGAACATTAGGGATATTGTGAAAAATAGCGTTCATTGCTCTCTGAAATGTAGGCGGTGAGTTACAAAGACCGAATGGCATGCGCAAAAATTCATAATGACCGAAATCAGTTGAGAATGCGGTTTTTGGTATTGATTCTTCTTCAACCTCAATTTGATGAAAGCCCGAAGCCAAATCAAGAGACGTGAAAACTGAAGCTTTACCGATTTTCGCAAATAAATCCTCTATATTAGGAAGAGGGAATCTGTCAGGAATAGTGTTCTGATTGAGTTTTCTATAATCAATTACCATTCGAACATTCCTTTTGCCATTGGCATCGGATTTTTTGGGAACTATCCATACTGGTGAGTTATAAGGGGAGTTGCTAGGTCTAATAATATTTTGTTTTAATAATTTTTGAACTTCGTTTTCAATATCTTTTTTGAATTGATGTGGGTATCTATAATTTTGAGAATAAATTGGTCTGTCATGTTTCAAATTAATTTTGTGCTTTAATAGATTAGTAGCTGTTAATACTTCATCATCCTCTTTAATAATATTTTTGTACTTTGAAATTAATTTAAATAATTTTGAACTTTCAGTCTCTTTCATATGATCATACTTAATTATTTCTTTTAATTTTTCGGTGTCTTTAAACTCGAGATTAAATGAGGGGGCTTCGGAAGATCTCACTTCGGAAGTTGTGAACTCGAGTTCACCATTTTTTAACAATATTGTGTCTTCTGAACATTTGATAATACAATTTAAGTTTCTCATTGTTTGATATCCTAATAATATATTAAACTTACTACTAAATTCAAAGACATAAAATTTTTCTAATTTATCGATTCCCAGGTAATCTTTAAGGTTGAGGGTAACCGTATGTTCACCTCGCTGCTTTCCTGTTGGGGTTTTTACAATAAATTCTTCCGATTTAATTTCTATTCCCTCGGGTAAGGAATCAGGAGAAATATAATTTTTTGTTGATCCGGTATCAATAAGCCAAGTCAGTCCTTTTTTACATTTAAAATTTGGAAGAGTCTCTACAAAATTTAGCTGATATTCGGGGCAGGGTGGGGCCTGTTTTCTTCTAAAAAACACTCTCTTTCTAACTTAAGGGAAGCTAATTCTCGTTCTATACGTTCAATTCGTTCCTCACGACTAGTTGCTATAAAATTTACTGGGTGACTTCTCGAACTAACTGTTCTCATTGAAACAGTGTTCTGGGAGTCTTGTTTTTGTGGAGCTTTGTCATTTTGTCTCCAATGAGGGTATTCATGCCAAGCTTTGGTAGGCCAATTGTTTTGATGAGTTTCTCTTGGTTGATATTGGGTCATATCCTGAAAGGGGTGTTCGTTCACGTTTTGTGGAGTAACGTGTGGATTTACGTAGCTTTGTTGGGGTGGCATTTGAGAATTAAAGCGTTGTTGAGAATAAAAATTTTGATTGTTCTGTCTATAGGTATGTCTTCTATAGTTTTGTTGTGGTTGTCTAAAGTTTTGCTGGTGTGACATCCTATGTTCTGTTTGAGTAAATCGTCTTTTATTAATAATTCTATCTAAAATAAACGTACAGTCATTATGTAAGGAATTTCTCAGCGCTTCTAAATTCGGTAAAGTTAAATGACAAAGAAAGTCACAAAGTTGAGGGTGCAAACATGAAAGAACGTGGTGTACTATTTCTTTCTCCTGGCATTTCATTATAATTAATGAGTTTGTCTCATCTTCAAGTTTTATTCTTGTGTAGATAAGCGCACGAATTTTATCTATTCTATTTACGAAATCTATTGGGTGTTCATTAAAGAAAGGCTTCGTATTAATTAGTTCAATTTTTAATTGTTCACTAGTCCTAGAGTCTTTAAATGATGTTGTGAGATAATCTAATAATGAGGGCACTGTTTGGAATGAATTGGTTAACAGACAGTGTCTGGCATTACCTGTCAATCTAGAAGTTAATTTGCAAAGCAACTTAGCATGGTTTTGCCTTGCTTCAGTATTTTTTGCGTCACAAACATAGTCATATACTTGTTTCGCTGCTTGAACAAAATAAATTAAATCATCGGGGGAACCGTCATACTGAGGAATATGATCATAATCCTCTTTACAAATGTTGTATGAGTAGCTCATTTTTAAAGTATTCGGGTCACTTACTGAAGTTACAAATTGTTCTAATGTTAAGGAAGGGTTTTTAATTTTTAAACTGTTAAAAACTGATTTCAACTTATCTTCTAGTTTACTCATAAATAAAGGAAACAAATTTTTTCAAAATTCACCTTTGAACGTTGAGAGATCAATATTGAAGTTCGAAGTCTGGATAAAGAGTTAAGACTCAAGCGAAGACACAATGCAGTGAAGTAAGCTCCGGTACCTGTTGGTGTATTTCTTCAGTACGTCCTGAGAATCCTTCTTTAAAATGCTGCAGTGGCTGTGAGAAGTCGCTTCCAGATTCCTGCTGTTCGGGCGCCAGTTAAATCTCTTGTTCTCGGAGATTAGAAAAAAAACTTTATTTCTCAAAGCGAAAGTATATTATAATTTACAACAGACTAACTATTACTAACTTAAACTAACTTAAAACTAACTAAGGCTAAGACAGCCTTCTAACCCTACGACTAGACCGACTCTCGGCTAACACCAGAATGACCTCCGCTCGTGGTGAAGGGCTTATATCTAGTTCCTTATCAGATATCTTTATTATGTAACATATGAGTCATACTTCTAGGAATGGCCATGCTTCCTAGGGGTTGAGTGTCTTTAACTGCTGTTGACATCTTGGCATGCTGGAAATGACGAAGGAACGAGCGACAGGTGGTCAATCGGGAGTATTCTAGTGAGACATTTACACGTGCGTGGGAACTAAAGCCCGGAGAGATTGAAATTGATTCAAAAGTGAACTTGCGATTATACAGACATTCCCTCAACTACAAGTGTGAGAAAAGTTTGATTAATGATATTAAAAAGTAAAAACTATACTAAAGAATCATAAAATTTAATTAATTTCACATAAATGTAATATTCTCATTTATGGGTGTTGAGAACTATCAAAAATATATTATTAATTTTCCAAAATTTTATGAACAACTCAGTTTATTTAATACATCAAGAATATCAACACAAATCTCAATCATACTAATAAGTAATGTATGTATTTTCTTAAATAGCCATAATAATGACTATAATCTTGAAGGACGTGGCTGAACCAAAATAGCTCTCTCACCTTCTTCACTAACACTAAGACCTAGATACAACCTAACTTTATATCAGGCTATATCTGTCTGCATCATATCTTCATATCTGGCTGCAACTGCATGCATTTTGAAAATCTTTTAAAGTATCTCTCTTCTCAACTTTAAATACAGGAAGGGAATTTAAATTGTCAAAATCTTCGATACGATGTTTATAAAACGAAAGATTGTTTTAATATCAATTTTGGAACACATTTGTGTTGATAAACTTATGTGAACATGCATATTGAGAATCCAAAGTTAGTATTTATGCTTCTTCACAAATACCGTTTGTAGATAACGTAAAATAATTTCATCTGGGAGCTATGTTGAATAAGCGAATTAAATTGTTTTATAAAATTAGATATGTACTTTTAAAATTTTAATATCAGTTGACCCATATAAAATTTTTAGATTGATACTATTAACTAGTAAGACATTCCTCACCTACTAAACTTAAATTTCCTGACCACTTGATATTTGTTTAATCATAAATGAATTTCTTTAATTTATCCATATCTATATTGACAACAACTATAATAATTGTCTATTTTTATCTTCCTTATTTTTTCTTTTATTTAAAAACTACTGAACATGTTTTAGTAAAATTAATAGCGCAATTACATCTTTTGACAATATTTAAAACTTTCCTGACGCAGCTAAGATTTAGAATCCTTGTTTGTATGGTATGAAGTTTTATAAATTAGGATGGGTTATTTTGCAAGTAATAGTTACTTTAGTTCTCGAGGATATGTCTTAATATTGCTTGTAATTATAATGTTTGACTTCCTCAAAATCTAGTATTTTCAGCAGTTTAAATCTCACTGAGAAGAATTTTTTTTTTTTCAAATTTTGTAGGGTTTCCATTTTATAGTATACTTTCTAGAGCGAACATATTAAAATCAAGCGACAAGAACTCAAGAGACGCCACGGACTCTTATACAAATAGGCGCTCGCAGCTCACAATAGAAAACAAACTGACTCTCTTCAAGTCCATAATACGACCAATCTGGACCTACGGTATAGAACTGTGGGGAGCCGCTAAGTCTTTCAGAATCCAATGAATACAATCCTTTCAGTCCAAAATGCTCAGAATAATTGCTAACGCTCCATATTATGTATCCAACTCTACCCTTCGACTTGAACATCCCTTAGGTTCAGGACCTTATCTCCAACCTATTCACGCTCTTCCACAGTAAACTCCAATTTCATCCTAATCCATATGCCCAATTCCTGTCATCGGACTCCAATCCTCACAGTCCTTCCCGGCGACTAAAACGGAGATGGCCTCGCGACCTACTGGGCTAAACTTATTGCGAGTGGGGTCTATTGGCCCGTTCTCCCTGCACAGTGATGATAATTTTTTTTTCTATTGTAATTTCTCTGTCATCAAATTTACAAGATGTTAATATGTTCACGTAGACTTCGACGGTCGTCAGATGTATTTACCGTTTCTTCTTCCGGGTTGGACCGTGTCAAGCAGTTGATAGTTGCCAAGCTTTCGCACATCATTTGATGGCTTCTTCAGGGCTGAAAAGAGAATGAGAGTTTGATAATTCTACAGCATAATACTCGACGGCCAACAAACCGCCAGCCAAGATGAAATAGAGTATAAAATATAATTTCGAAATCAGTGTAAACATTTAAAGTGATTTGCAATATTTTATTCAACAACTCTCATTCTCTTTTCAGCCCTGAAGAAGCCATCACATGATGTGCGAAAGCTCGGCAAATATCAACAACTTGACACGGTCCAACCCGGAATAAGAAACGGTAAATAAGATGTTAATAACTGAACGTAATAAATAAAAATTTATTAATTTAAAAAAAGAGAGTATACTTTATGGGGTTTTCCATTTTAGCAGGTTAAACCACTTTTGACTTTCATAATTTTTGTGATAGTTTTTTTTTTTTTTCTGGCGGAGACATTCTCAAAAACTAATATTATAACATCCTCTTTACAAATGTTGTATGAGTAGCTCATTTTTAAAGNTCTGGCGGAGACATTCTCAAAAACTAATATTATAACCTTTTCCTTTTTTTTCTTAACTGAGATTTATTAATTATATAAATTCATTTAATATATTATTAAAATTGAATATCCGAAGTCGAAGTTGTCCAAAAGCTGTTGTAGCCACAAGGAAGAAAGAGCATGGCGGCGGGGGTTGTATAATGAACGATAAGCCGTTGCTGTCATCTCCTGAGTGAGGCTACCTGACTTATCTGAAGCGACCTGTTTGGACTGCGTGGAAAGACAAAGGGCCGTTCCACTTTCAGGTAGGGAAGACGGGGATTAGGACGCGTGCAGGGGGGCTTTGCTGGCAAACAGAGGTCTTGGGGAATCCCAGGGTGAGGTATATATCGGTGTTAGCGACCACCCCTGCAAGCTCACGGGAGATTTACAATGCCCTTCCAAGGAGCCTTTCTCTGCAGAAAGGGGATTTGCAAGGCGCCACTAACAAGTCGTGTTTCTCAGGTCACTTAAGGCTAATGAAGCCTCCAGAGTTTGTTATTTGGAGAAATAATGACGATAAACTTTAAGAAGAGAGAATACGCACCTTTAAGTATATTTGGATGAATAAACGAGATACTTTAAATTTCATAAGAATAGTTAATACAATTTATTTTAAAAAAATATATTTCAAAATGTTTTCTGAAATCCTCAAAAGGAGTTGGGGTTAACCTGAATGTCGACTATGGGTCAAAAACATTTCCTAAGCTCAGTGCATAAATTTCTCTTGAATAGTCCAAGAGTGAATGACCTAGAATAAAAATTAATAAGAAACACCTTAAATGTTGTTAAGCGAGCTGTCTCAGTCGGTAAGCAAACTTAGAAGAACAAATCTCCATAGATAAATGTTAATTACAAATTTTAGATAAAATGTTAATTTTTTTCTTTATACGGAAATAGCGAAATATTATATGTGGAGTCTACATAATATTTAAACTTCAAATTTAATGAAATATAAATATTGAATCTCTCTCCCTCTCTCCCTCACTCTTCCACCCTCACGCTCTCTCTCTCTTTCCCTCTCACTCTCTTTCACATACGCACTCATTCTTTATCTCTTTCTCTCTCTTTTTTAATTTTATTTTTTTTATAATCCTTTATTTGTATTATTGATAGGGTGATGTGTCTTGGCATTGTTTTTATTATTATTTTATTAGTAGTTGAACATTACCATTTCTTTATAATTCATGTAAAGTTGTTTTTTGCGTAGTAATTAATGCAACAAGTGGTATATAAATATTGACAAATATTCAATGTGTATTGTCTGTAAGAGAAGACTCATCGTCCAATAATGTATTTGTCTATATATTTNTAATTTACAATCAGAACAGAGGTAAAGTCTAATATGTGAGGTATCGTTATCATCAAGACCTTTCAGATCATAACATTTTTCATTATTGTTTTAGTCGGCCTAAACTATGATAATAAAGTATAACCCGTAATAAATATAACAAGCCCCTAAATAGTGTTATATATCTTCGGATCCGCAATTTTGGAATTACAGCAAGATAGAGAAACCGAAATTCGAATTTTTTATTTGACTTTCTTACCGCAAATCGTCGGTTCGTTTATGAGTGAAATCGTTTCAGTGGGAAGGGGGTAAAAGGCAAAAAAATATTTGAGTGTAAAGCAGTCACACACAAAAAAATATACGTGAAAAATAATGTGTATAGGAATATAATATAAAAAAATATACGTGAAAAATAATGTGTAGAGGAATATAATATTAAAAAATAAAAATGAATACCTGAATTGGGAAAAGTGTCAGAGAGAAGTGTTATCCTCTCAGTTCTGATATTTGGAGGCGTGAACTTACATTAAAAGTTTGAACATTTGAACAATTAAAATGTTACAGAGAAAAATAATACTGGTAAAGAGATGATGCAGTATCAGTATGAGAAACATGGTTTAGATCACACTACACTTAAACTTATTAACATTTGTAATCATTAAGAAATGATCCAAAGGTTTATTATGACTACCAATGAATATCATACCTCCTATTATTCGTCTTCATTGGTTTCTGTTTTTCCTACAGAATACAGACAGTGACAATTATCACATGTATTCGGCCACGAGGATGGACAATGTCCGAAAGCGTTCGCCAAGGGAAGATGGTTTGCAGGAACCAATGAAGACGGATAATAGAAGGTACGATAACTAAGAAATGACTTCGTCACAAAATAAGTCTGAGTAACCAATAGAACATTTAAGGTTCATGTAACTTAATTTAATACTGAGAGCTCTTCCATACTGTGAAAAACTATTTTCAATTTAAAAGCAGTGAACAATGAGCATTTTTCGTTGTTTCTTCTTTCATTATTATGTTTTTATTTTGTACAATGGAGACCGATTTAATTAGGTAAATAATCTAAAAGGTTATTTCCACCACCAATGAATATAGAACTGTCATACCTTCCATTGTCCGTCTTCATTGGTTTCTGCAAACCATCATGGTTTGCAGAAACCAATGAAGACGGACAATGGAAGGTATGACACCGATTTAATTGATTAATGGGCTAAATGGTCGTTATTTCAAGATGAAGTCATTGAAATCGCGTCGGGATCAGAGGTAAAAAAAAATCCCTGCCCCCAGAAAATGAACGGAGTAAGTCAATTAATTTATGGGGGAGCAAAGATACGGTTACCAATTGCAAGTACACCCCCGCCAAGTGTCATATATATATAGACGACAGATATCATGTTGAGAGAGGAGTCGACGAAGACACCGATAAAGGAGGAAGGGCAATAACGAAGGGAATCGCAGAGGAACGATAAAGAGAAGAGGACGGTGTAACGGAAGAGACGCCTGTAATCAGAGATAAAGCGAAGGACTGTGTGGAGGTCTGAAATGGGATACTCACCTTGTTAGACCCCCGAACCTGTGTAATATTTATTGGCGTGTTAGCGAGAGCTGCCGTCTCCGAGCCCTGTTTACCAAACTGGTAACGAGCCGCAGAAATAATCATCCGATACCCGATACCAGCTCCCCGTAGCCGATACTCCCCCACTTTCCTCAATAACACCCCCCATCCCCTCCCACTGGGATAAAAATGATCTGGATCTCAAGAGAGGCTACGGTCCTTCGAGAGAGTCGCCCCGTCACCAGTCCTGCTTTGTTTATTTACCATCTTAAACAGACCAACATACTAGTTCAATATTTGCTATCGCCCATTAATATGTAGTTATTTACATTAAACTAAGTTATATCAATTTCTTAATTCACATTAATGATTGAATGATTATTATTTTATTTTTTAGTTGCCATAAGACTACTTATATTTTAGAAATATTTAATTTGGTTGTGGTTTTTTATCCCACGTAAATTTTAAATAATTAATGAGAGGGAATAGAATACAAAAATCTATCTGTCCCAGCCAGGAATCGAACCTGGATCTCCTGCTATCCGGGCCGGTGTGTTAAGCAATTACACCACAAGGACTAGTGTAGAGGGAATTTAATGATATCTAGCTAGTCCTTGTGGTGTAATGGCTTAACACACCGGCCCGAATAGCAGGAGATCCAGGTTCGATTCCTTGCTGGGACAGAGAGATTTTTTTATTCTATTCCCTCTCATTAATTGCTTATATTTTAGATGTTCACATAGGCTTCGACGGTCTTCAGATGTATTTACCGTTTCTTATTCCGGGTTGGACCGTGTCAAGTTGTTCATAATTGCCGAGCTTTCGCACATCATGTGATGGCTTCTTCAGGGCTGAAAAGAGAATGAGAATGCTGAAATTTTTCATTCTCATTCTCACTTCAGCCCTGAAGAAGCCATCACAAGATGTGCGAAAGCTCGGCAAATAACAACAACTTGACACGGTCCAACCCGGGAGAAGAAACGGTAAATACCTATATTTTAGTTAAACTTAAATATTTATCTGTATTTAATGTTATTAATTTTAATTGCATAATCGCACCTNATATAAACTGAAGGTATATATACTACATATAGTACTCAACGAAACTGAAAGAAATAATCAAAAATCATACAAGTCAATAGCGTAAGTTAAGAATCATAAGGTCCAAATACTTAACCTTGTGACACACTGTAAGAAAAAAATTTTTCTATTTCCACTTTATCTCTACTGTCGTAATTTTGATTCCTTAATAAGCTAAAAAAAATTATATTGGAGAAATAAGTTGAAACAGTTTTCAAATTTTTAAAAGAATGGAACACAATTCTACAATAATAAAAATATATTAATGTTGCCATTAAGGTTTTTACTTTAAATGACCATAAAGCTAAGATTAATTTACAATCAGAACAGAGGTAAAGTCTAATATGTGAGGTATCGTTATCATCAAGACCTTTCAGATCATAACATTTTTCATTATTGTTTTAGTCGGCCTAAACTATGATAATAAAGTATAACCCGTAATAAATATAACAAGCCCCTAAATAGTGTTATTGGTCTCACTATCATGACTAGAGAAGCCTGGAAAATATAATTTAGTGATAAATTATTGTTATTTATTAACAAATTGAAACTCGCTAGTATTATTCTAATTGAATTTTCATGATGCTTCAAATTCAGAGCAATTTTGTTTTTTTGAGTAATTTCAAATATATCTCTTGTAAATTGGTCTACCCTGGATATGCAGGTGGTAGTATCAGTTATGACAGTGACAAGGCAGCCAACAAGGCTTCTGAGTCATAGCTTTTTATTCATTCAACGAATTCTATTGTTAGAGGCAATGTTTTCGAATGTGTTTATGAAATGAGAGCCAGTTAGCTTATTTCGACTGGTGTAAAATTATGTTTAGGAGATTAGGTCTCATCGAAATGTATGAAACTACAAAAGAATTGATGAATAGAAAATTGTAAAGGAACTAATATCAAAATACTGAGGAGTTCTGACTTCGTATATTTGTCATTTTCATGTGATTTAAGAGTAATTTTTTAACCTATTAAAATTATTATTATCTTGTTGTTGTTCACGTAGGCTTCGACGGTCGTCAGATGTATTTACCGTTTTGTTCTTCCGGGATGAACCGTGTCAAGTTGTTGATATTTACCGAGCTTTCGCACATCATGTGATGGCCATCACATGATATGCGAAAGCTCGGCAAATATCAAAAACTTGACACGGTCCAACCCGGAAGAAGAAACGGTAAATACATTATTATTATCTTATTATTACAGTTATTATCTACGAAGCAAGAAATGCTTAGAAAAATTATAAATGATTCTATTTAAGTTAAACTAGAAATTTTGGCTCCTAAGTTTATTTTGATTTTTTTACAAAAAGTGTCCAAGCTATTTTTTTTCCTTGATAATGCTGCCTAAATTCTTTTGTAAACACGACAACAGAGTTACTCAAGTTCTGAAATTAACAGGCACAGATACTAAGTCATTTAAAAAATAAATTGTCCAACATTTAAAGACAAGAACCTTCAAACAATTAATGAGAGGGAATAGAAAAAAATAATCTATCTGTCCCAGCCAGGAATCGAACCTGGATCCCCTGCTATCCGGGCCGGTGCATTTACCAGTTATGCTACGAGGACAAGCTAGATATCTCATTAAACTCCCTCTACACCAGCGAGAGCCTAATGTAGATATAATGAGATATCTAGTTCGATTCCTGGCTGGGACAGATAGATTTTTTTATTCTATTCCCTCTCATTAATTGTTTAAAATTTACGTGGGATAAAAACCACAACCAAGTAAAATATTTATAAAAACAAGAACCTTCATTTTTATTTATTCACGACTTTAATAAAATAACAATTGAAACTTTTGTCATGCCTCGATAATAACTGAAACATTGCGAGGAAGGACCACATTGTCTGCTGTATGAAGTGGAAAAGTCTGCTGGTCGTACAATTATCTGTTTGAGTATCCTTTGCAAGTACCGTTAGTGAGGGGCCACTACGAGTTTCGGGAAAACCCATTTATTTTTACAACCATTCAGCTTAAGCCCCCCGTGCCATGGGGCTTTGCAAACTCACGCCACAGTACACTGGCTCAGAGAAACCGCTAGCTCAAGCATGACAAGTGTTGAAGAAGACATACACAATACATATTGCGAGAACGCACAGCTGGTCAACAATAATTGTTGTAATATTATGGATAAATCACGGTTAAACGAACTAATAAATTGAAATTAAAGTAATAAAATGTTTAAAAATCTGTGGTGCCGCCAAGACTTCCAACTTCCAACGAATCCAGTCCAAAACAATTCGAATAATCGCAAATGCTTCCTATTACGTATCCAATTCCTCTCTTCACCACGATTTTAATATTATTTTTGTTCAGGATCTAATTTCTTCTCTTTTCAGCCTTTTCCACAGTAAACTGCCATTCCATTCTAATCCACTAGCATAGACATTGTCTTCCATCTCCAACCCCTACAAACCTCCCCGTCGACTCAAACGAAGATGGCCCCGCGACCTCCTGGGGACATAATCTGTAAATAATTTGAGATTGGTGTCACTGGTCACCTTCTCTCCTCATATGACTTTCATTCAGATTTAAAAATAAACCTAAATAAATAGTAAAATATAAAAGATCCCCCCCCCCCCAAATGTATGTTATGTACTCCTCCTCACTTATAGAATATATATTTAATCAATTAAACAAAGCTGTTCTGTGTATCATTACTAAAATAAATATTACCTCAGCTACTATGAAAATAATTTTGCACTTATATACAACATTTTATGTAATACCCCACTCCTAATCATCTAATATCGCACAATAATGAACAGACAGCACTACCGGTACATATAAAGTTTTTACATATAACAACATTAACATTTATAACTTATAATGTTTCATATTTGTATTCTTTAGTTTGATCTGTAAATATTTTTCTGTCATTTAATATACCGCATTTCTTTCTGTCCATTCCAATCTACAATTCTATAAGTGCATTGTATTTCAGCCCTGATGATGAAAGTTAAGTCCAAACGTCGGTTCTGATAAATCACCTCTTCTATTTATTTATTTTCCAGTGTAACTCCTGAAAAACTTATATAATCATTAAACAAAACAGTGTTGTTTTATACCTTTAAATTATTAATTTAATTACATCAATTAATTTAATCAATCAATTTAATACAATCCCCATTACCGTTGGCCCCAATTCCGGAATTGAACAAACAAAACGTTTGGTTGTTAAAAGATATATTCTGTATTTCATAAAGAAAAACTGAAAACTGGGAGACAAGGCAACCACAGTTGATCTTCTTGCAGTCAATGAGTTTTTATTTTATACCAGTAGCGAATAATTATTCCGCTATTGAAGTTCAAATGGAGAGTTTTTACTTTAGAGTTATTAGTAGAGAAGTTGCTGGGGTTCGGTCAAAATAAAAAATACAAGTAATTAAAAAAAAAAAAAAAAGAATTTTTCATTATCTCAGACGTTTCGGCTTACATTGTAAGCCATCTTCAGGGCTATCATGAAGACGATCATAAATCAGGAGACACGTCCCCACTCGCCAAAATAATGATAGCCTTGAAAATAGCTCACAATGTAAGCCAAAACGTCTGCAGATAATAAAAAATAAACTTTTTCTGAATTGTATTTTTTTACCAAACCCCAGAAAATTCTATACTAATTATTCTACTATACCACTATATATAGTCAAGCAATTGAAGAAACTTAAAAGAAAAAAATTAAATTTGTTTTTGAATTATGAATAAGCCAAAAATAAGTTAAACATTTTGGCTGCTGTATCTAAAAAAACAATTTGTAATGGTGATAGACAATGCTTTCTTAATTGTTATTCATTAATTATCAAAGATAAAAACAAATTTTTGCTCCTTAAGCAGTAAATTAAAATTAGGAAAAGATCTCTATTATGAATCTCCAAAAATATTTCATTTATTACTAATTTGTTTCAAGTTTCATTATTTAAAATTAAATATTAATGTCCCCTATGAGATGTTGGTTGAGCGTTAATAATTAGTAGGAGGAGAAAGTCGTTGTTCGGTCAAAGGTTTATAATTTNTGAATATTACTACTATCATAGATTTATAACCACAATTAGTATGTATATATATATATAAAATTGTAATTACATAATTGAATAGGTTGTTCTTGCACTTATTTTGCTCGAAATTATTTTTCATTTGTGTTGTTTTATGTTTGTTACATAGCCCTGAGGAAGGCCTGAAATTCAAGCCGAAACGTTGACAAAAATAAAACCATATTGGATCACCAATCTGTTTTTATTTAATAATAAACCTTTGACCCTGACTACCTCTTCCTCCTTAAATGTTAGGGCTTGTGCAAGAAAAATCTTTAATCCTCCTGGAGGTTACAGGCATGACTCCACACATATTAGACCGATTTTTCATTATCCATTCGTCTTTTAGTATTTAAATATCACGTATCAATTTTTTTCTATTAAAAACAATGAACTGAAACGGTAGGCAGTTTTAAACAAACGCACACATATTAAATTTTAGACACTATGAATGTAAGGGAATATAATAAAAAATCTAAGTTATATCTATTCGCATTAACAATTCATTATACCTCACCATGACCTATTGCTAAGAAATTTGTCTTCTTGAAAATATCTTCCCTCTTCTAAAAATATCTCCCTAGCGATTGTGAAAAAAAAATCCCTAGCCGGGGCTCGAACCTGGATCTCCTGCTATCCGGGCAAGCGCGTTGTCCATTTACACGACCGGAACAGCTAGATAACTTATTAAATTCCCAAAACACACTAGCGAGAGTCTAACCTACGAGAAAGACGAATACATCATCTTTTGCTGAAAAGGAGCTGACATTCCCAAGCTATTTATACCGCTCTCGTTATTTACTTTTAATTTTAATTTTATAATTATTATTTTTCCCACGAAAATTTAAACAATAATTGCAAGGGAATAGAATAAAAAATCTAACCGTCCCAACCAGGGCTTGAACCTGTATCTACTGCTATCCGGGCAAGAGCGTTATCCATTTACGCGTAAGCCATGGCTGGGACAGTTAGATTTTTTATTCTATTCTCTAGCAATTATTGTTTAAATTTACGTGGGAAAAATAATAATTATAAAAATAAAATTAAAATTAAGTAACGAGAGTCGATAAATAGCTAGACAATGTCAGCTCCTTCGAGCATAAGATGTATTCGTCTTTCTCGTAGGTTAGACTCTCGCTAGTGTGGTGGGAATAAGTTAATAAGTTATCTGTCTTGTATTTTATTCCCTTGCATTCATTGTATAAATTTGCGTGGGTTAAAATACCACAAGAAAAATAATATTTTTGAAATGTAGTCACTATGATTTTCGTTTACTAGAAGACTTTCTGAAAATTGTAATTAGTCATGAGAATCGCAAAGGATAGCTACGACTCCCCCGCAAATCGCTAAAAGAAGCTTTGCCCCTGTTCGAGACGTACTCCCTGCGACGAATCCCGTGCCATGACGAAGCGTACACTGATGGCGGGTGCTACTGCACGGCGAGATGTCACGGCAGATATCGTAATTACCAAGGCCCTGGAGTTCGGCCATTGTCCCCCCAGGCCTCTGCCCCTGGGGGGTCTTCCGTCACGGCACTCCCCTCCGCCGGCAAATTTACTTGTTTCCCCGTTTTTGTCTACCCCACCACCCCATTTGTTGGAGGGTGTTTCCAAACGGACATCTCTCTACCTCCGCGGGGTTGGATGCTTGGAAGAAAAAGTGGGTGTTGACTTCATCGGCAGATGCTTTCAGGATTTATGACCTGTGTGCTCCATGTCTGAAGGGAATCAAAAAAAGTTTTTTGTTTGTTTGATTTTTACAATTGATATGAAAACATGTATCATAACAAATACAATAGATTCTAATTACTATCAAAAAATCAATCTAATTTCATAATGAATACAAAATAAGCACTAGTTTCTAAAAGCAAGTATTAAACTTCAGAGAGATATTTTGCCCCAAAAATTCTTTAAAAACACTTTTTGAAGATTTCCGTGTTATGGGGTGCCGGTAAAACAGAGGTTATCTGTTAGGGAATCCCCCTAGCCCGACTCGTGAGGGTTCGAGTTCCCCATGGGCAGGCTCATATCTAGAAACAAAAGCCTTCAGTAGGTACAATGGCCAATGGCTTTGTTGCATAGTATTTATTACAGTATTGCGTTTTTTCCATCCCTGTAGAATTGTAATATAGATGGTATATATGTTCGAAGACGTTTTATCAAGTGAATGTTATTAAAAAAAAATTAACTTCATAAATGCTAAAAAATTAAATTTGATAACATTGGTTATAAAGGAGAAAGGTAATATGATTATAAATTTAGTCTTTCTCTAAACATTCCCTTGCACTCATCAAATTTCTGTTAAAAATTAATTTATTCAACTGTTTCTAATAGAAAGCAAAATTAACGAAGCCGGTTATTATATTCTAAAATTAAAAGGGGCCGCTCAACCTTCAAAAATACATTCATAAATATTTTCCTTTTCGTAGAAAGGTATAGGTTACGATGGTTAACAAACTACGTTTTATTGCTACTATGAAATATTTTTTCGTATCTAATTTAGTTTCTTTGTTTTAAATAATTTTAACGTTCAGACAAATATATACTTACATGCATATATATATATATATATATATATATATATATATGTGTGTGTGTGTGTGTGTGTGTGTGTGTGTGTGTGTGTTTGAGAGTTTTACTTCACTCTTCACCGACAAAGGGCAAGAGATTCACAAAAATTTTACTCCTTCTGATTTTTTTTTGTGTGTGCACTGCACTCTCTATAGAAGAAGAAATATATATTTTTTATTCTTGGTACAAAACAATTGTGTTTTACATAAGTCTCTATAGATATATATATATATATATTTATTTCTATGTATGTTTATATTTTACTCATTTAATTACTAAGAAAACGTTCAGAGAAAAGTTGTATCTAAAAACAACTTTAAAAGTCGCTTCATGGCTTACCAAAAAAACATGAAGACTAGAAATTCATTATATTCTAAATAAATTTGTCTTAAAAAAAAAACAATAAGAAGGTGAATGTTTAAACCGGTGATCGGCTGGTAATTCACAATGTTGTGGATCGAGAAAAGAAGCGGCAGAAATAGTTATTTGTACTCAAATTTAAGAAAAGTCGAGTTCTGAAGATTTTAGGGGGGTAGGGTTGGACAAGCGAACACGTGGCTCAAGTAGCTAAGTGACCCCCCCATCGGACTTAGCAGATCTAGTGGGGACAGGAAGGGACTGCACGCCAAGTCTGTAACAACTCCGAGAAAGCTCAGCTTAGAATGAATTATGTCTCTAATCATTTCCTGAATATTTACAAGAAATGAGGAAAAGTTTAATTTTTTAATGGTTTAATCGGTCTCGGTTGTGAATGAATACTAAAAGTAAACTATAACGGTGCAAAAGTACAGGGAAGACGGAATAAAAGTTCTAAATTATTATAGAAAAACAGAAACGAAAAAAAATCGAAGGGAGCTAGACGAAAACAACACCAAACTTAAATTATAAGAATCAATTTTGAGTTCAAATTTGTTGACCATTGAGATTTATGAGAAGAGAATCGTTGAAAATTCGGTCTTGGTAGCTGAAGCATTAGAGAATAATTTGTAACAAAGAAAGGTTTTGGTTACCAATTAATTTTTAGCTCTTCGCCTACTAAGAACGAATTCCTAACAATCGTCTTACTAATAAATTTTATGAGTTTAGTAAAATATAGGTTTTATCAACAAAAAAAAATCACAGTTCTTTAACCTAATATTTGTAATGTATCTTTGTTATAAATACAAAATATAGTTCATTGTTATCTACCGTCATTAATCATCTGTTAGCCAATTGCTCGAACCCATGCTGATACCATTCCTGATCCTAAGGAATAGAAAAAACGAGCTGTCAAAGAAATCCAAACTTCAACTTCTGGAGAATTATCAAATGTTTTCCCTTGGAGAAAATTGGCCATGGATCATAACAAGTAGTAATCTGATGGTGTGAGGTCTGGACTATATGAAGGATGAGGCAGGAGTTCGAACCCACAAAGTTCTTTAAGCTTTTCTTAGACAGCTCGTCAAAAATATTGAGGACGAGCATTGTCTAGTTTGAATAAAATCAACCTTTTCAATTGATCAAAACAGGATAATACTCAGTCAACTTCGCCTACAATCTATACAGTTGTTTGCAGTAGAGTTTAGGATTCATAGAATATCTATCAGGAACAAATTCGTAATGAATAATTCTTTTAAAATTCCAATATAACGCAAAGCGTAGATTTTGTTTCTATTTGCTCCCTTACAGCAACTGAAAAAGCGGTTTGACCGAGATTTGGTTCTCGTAACTCCCAACTGCTTATGGGTATTCGGATTTCACCAGTAAACCCATTTTTCATCGCAGGTGTCAATCTTCTGGTAAAATCTCATATCAAAAGGGTTTTTTAATAAATATTCAAAAATTTCTACCTCTTATCTAATTAATGAAGTGTACTTTTGTGTGGGACAAGTCTATTGTTTTGTTGTTTTTTTTTTCACCTTCCCTATGGAGAGTAGATACTGACAGTACACACTCAACCTGTAGAACCTCACCAATATCCACTAATGATTGTCTGGAGTCCATTGTCCATTATTAATCCATTAATGATTTCAAACGTCGTATCTCCACCGCTAAATTTTCAAACTAACTCCCAGCAGAGCGCTGGTCAAGGACACCTTACTCTTCATATTTATTTTTAATTTCATGAGTTACTTCAGCAGATGGGATTTTTTTTTCCCAGAAATGCCTTAAAATTTAAAGAGAATTTCTTAGAATACTGTCATGTTTCTTCCTTGAAACAAATAACTAAAATGAGAGTTTTTTTTAAGAAGTCCAAAGGGGTTTAGCAAGTATAGAATATTCTCTAAAGATATAATTAGGTATTGGTAAGTAATAAATAGGATTAAAACATTTACAGTCCTTTGAAATTTTGAATTTGATGATCATTTTCTTCTATATACCCATTTATTTTGAAATGCAAAAAGTAGAGGAAGAAATAAAAATCAGTACACAAGAGCGGCGTAAAAACCAAAGCAGGTAATTCATGTTTAATTAATGACACCAAGAAAGGGTTGATTTGGAAGTGATTGATTCTATTTAGGACATTGATGGGAAATGTCAAGGTTGCTGGGTATTACTGATGGTCAAGCAGGAAGAGGAGGTGGGAAGAGCTCTTTTATCCTCGAAGTTCCTTCTTAAATCTACCTTGGAGCGCCTGTGAAACTCGTGGAATCCATTCGGCTCTCAGAATCCTGGCGCTGCGTGTTCGAATCCCGCCAAGAGCAATCTTTTATTTATTAGAAGAAGCTTGTCCTAAGCTATGGATGTTTAGAATGAGATGGCAACCTGTAGATAGCCCCTCCTTCCATGACCCTAAGGGGTATAAAAAGAGACTGACATTAAAAAAAAAAAACTGTTTCTAATAGAAAGCAAA
>KZ807471.1:207021-220286 GCA_000696205.2 Oncopeltus fasciatus | reverse complement strand
GAAAAGAGGAGGACGTTGAAAATTGTTAATCTTGGTGAAAAGCAGGGAAGCGTGTAAAACAGGAAGACAATGGGCGGTGGCATTGTGCTTGTGAACAAACGAGCAAACCAAAAGGGAGAAAGAGCCACAGCTAAAGAGAATGGGAGAGAAGAGAATGACCACTGATCTGACTCGGCTACCAGCGAGGGACAGTGTCACGCCAAAATCTGTACAGAGGAGGTCTGACTACCTGCCTTTGGCTGGTTCATGAAGTGCCTAAGGGTAGCGCCCCCTTAGTGGGGGAATTAAAAGTGGAGCATAAGTAAATGAAAAATGAAACATAGAAGCGAAAAGATAACAATGGTTTACTATCTTCGAAAAAAAAAGGAAGAGGAAATTATAAAACTTAATTATCAGATTAATCTGATAACAACTTCGACCAACACACTTGGTCACTTAACAATTATTATTTGTTTTAAATATATTTATTTATCATCAAAACAACAAAAATGCATATATGCGTATATATATAACAATATTAACTGATTAACCCTGCATACATATTATATACTATTATTAATAATATTAAATGAGTATAGTAAAAAAAATTTTAAATAAAGAAAACACTCTTTGATTTATTAGATGATTTTGGTTGGGGTTCGGTCAAAGTCGATCAAAAAAAAAATACGAATTTTTAAAAAAAGGTTTGTTTTTTAAAAATTATCTGCCGACGTTTCGGCGTACATTGTAAGCCAATTTTAAGGGCTATCATGAAGACGAGAGAGAGAAATGATGATGATAACCCTGAAGATGGCTTACAATGTAAAACGAAAGGTCGGCAGATAATTTTTTTTAAAAAATAAATTTTTTTTTTATAAATGAAATCATTAATAATTGAGAAACCGAGCTATAATAATTGAAAGTTTTTTGTTTTTTTTAAGGGTAAAATAAGTTCCTGTTTGTAGGGAATTACTATACACACCAGCAAAATTTGGAGACTTCTATGGAATTAATAAGAAATTTAATTTACAAGCTAAATAAAACAATGAAGATAACCAAAAGTAATTTCCTCATTTAGACTTTTTAGTCTTTTAACAAGCCCTAAAATGTATTGATATTTGGTGGAAATCAGATGGCGGAAAAGGGGGACTCAGAGATAGAACAAAATTAATAATCATATGCCTACGTTGAAAAAAAGTTCATATGTGGTAATAGGTATAAAATTTAATTTTCAAATGTTTCTGATCTGTAACAATTTTAAGATATTCGTTTTTTGTTAAAGAAGAAATTTAATTTCCGACTCGATGACCGCCTCCTTAAACGTAAACTGAAGCCTACGAACTTTCCTAAAGCATAGAAATTTTAGTGATCAAACTACAAGAAATGCACGGGGGGCCAGAAGAAAATCTTACTATCTCAGTCGGGTATCGAACACGGGTCTCCCACTCCCGGGTAGGCGCGGAAAGTAGGAGACCCGTATTCGATTCCCGGCTGAGATAGAAAGATTTTTTTTTTCTGGCTCCCTGTGCATTTCTTGTAGTTAATTTAGCTTGGGATTACATAGCACAATTAATTTAATATTTAGTTGTCAAAATTTCTACGCTCATTGTTCTTCTTACAAATAATATTTTTTCATTTTTCCCTGCATGTATCCATATTTAGTGAAACACAAGAAATCTGCCTCGATTACGCAGCTCTTGCGTGACGGACTTTTTCAAATTGAAATTCAGATGGTGTCAGTAGTTGCCCATGAAGTGACAGGAGAAGGACCTGTCAGCCCTAGCTGGATGGTAGACTCTTCCCCCATCGCCTCTGGCCAGGAGTCAGTTACACCGGATAAGTCCCTGGCCGTCCAAAACCGACCCATTGTCTGCATCCCTTTGTCTGTATTATCATTCTTATGTGAGCGCGGGCTGGAGGGGGTGGGTACGAGGCAAAACACAGTGCATTGCTCCCAAACAAAGGGGCCCAGTTCGTACAAACCGTAAATCAAAACATGTTTTCCCATTGAACCGGTCTCTTCGTGGGACAGACGTTGGACCATTCAACGATATGTCAGGAAATGGTCACCCCTTGACGAAAGCATTTATTTGAGGATGGATATGATAGCGGGTGAGAGAAAAACACATTTAATTATGGTCCTTCAATTTAAAATTATCCAAAATTCCATGATGCATACTAAAAACAGTCCATCACGTAGGAGTCGAGTGTTCTTGGCAGATATCAAATGCTTTATTAAAGGTTTACGTAAAAGACGAAATCTATGTTGCTAACCGGAAAAGGCAGTGAGCAGAAAAAGTAAGACCACCAAATTTTAACCAGGAGTGCTCGTGAATTTCTTCCTTAACAAGCGTTTTTCGAAAGAAAAAAAATTAGTGGAGATAAACTTTAGAAAAATTGATTTTACATCTATTATATAAAAGCTTTTACATAAATTAAAAAAAAAAAAAAACGAAAAATTAAGACTATAAATTTTGATCAACATTTATACTCTCACTCTCACACTCAACTACTTTAAACCGAAATTTAATTCCTTCAAGGGTTTGCAATAGAAATTATATATTTAAAATTTTGTTTCTATATTTAAAACCTTCCGTCCCGCAGAAGATATTAAACTTTTTTTTTAAAGTCCCTTATGACAGTAACCCTGCCATAAGGGATTTAAATCTGTACATACCATACAAATATTGTATACAATGTACATGTATAGTAAATAATTTCATTAATTGATTATGTAATACAATTAACAAAGAAAATAATAATAAAGCAAAGAATAACTAACAATTAATAGAACAAAAGGACGATTAAAGAAGACTTGTAATAAAAAAGAATGAATGAAATAAATTAAAAAAAAGAACTTTGTAATAAATTAAAAATATGAACAAGAAAAGAAAAAAAAACTATACAAGACTGAATCTCAGATAAATATACAGTCTCAATTATATAAATTGTAAACTCAATGTGATAATTTAATTATGAGTATCTTTCATTTATGGTTTAATTGTTTCAAGAGATAATTTAAGGAATGTTTTGAATTCTGGTTAGTAATTCGTCCATCAATAAGTTTGCTTCTGATGGCCATTTTTCGTATTTGTTTGGTGACTTACTTGTTAGTTCTGTCCTGTAGTCAGTAAGTGTACAGTCGTATATCGAATGGTGGTATATCTGTTCGTTTTCCTCAGATCAATAGTCAATTTGAAAAACTTCAGGGTTCAGTTTCATTAAATTAAACTAAGTTAGATTTAGATTAAATATTACGCCCACTAGATTAAAAAAAGATTTTGACATTCCAAGTAATCTTCCACTCCAATGGGTCCGAATCAGCTCAATAACGATTATAGCCTTATGTTGTGAATTTAACAGTAACAAGCTCAATTTCATTACGATAAGCCGAAAACATATGTATTTGTGTGTGTGTGTGTGTGTTCGTGCGTGCTTGCGTGCGTATGTATAAAAATGAAACACTGGCGGTATTTACATATCTATATTTATGTAGTAAATAAGAACTGGTGGGATAAAGAGTGCAGTAAACACAAAAAGAAAAAATTATAACGAGTAAAATTTTCGGGGAGTCAAATCATGATAATTGTGGTAAAGTAATTCCACATTTCATTATTTATTTGAATCATACTCTACCGCCCCGTTTCTAGTTTCCTGTACGATTCAAATAAATTTTCGGTGAGATACTCTCTTTACTCCCCACTGACGAAGGGCGAAAAAACTCACCCTAAATTTTACTCCTTGTGATTTTTTTCTTTTTGTGTGTTCACAACACTCTTTATACCACCTTCTTATTTAATATTTATACATTAGTGACTATCATTTATTTTTTTTGCCTTGAAGGTTGGATCGGAGGAAATACGAAATATTAAAAACAAAATCTGTTATTAGATCAAACTCAATAGCTACATTTCTAACTCAATCATTCGCTAATAAGAAGGTGGGGCTAACACTCAATAATTCAATAAATTCTTAAATATTTTCCGAAGCATTTTTTTTTATTTAAATAAAAATTGTATACTACATAAATGTTACAAAATAATAAATAATTATAGATGAGATAAATTTCGTAAAAAAAAAAAAAATTTTACATATTTTTTATTCCATTCATTTTTTCGCATTTCTAATATAATATGAAAATATTGGCTATTTTTCAATTCTCTCTTCATATAATGCCTCCTTGATTGATACCGGCGAATAATGAATTCGTCCAACGGTCTACGAAATAATCCGAAAACTGATCAATTTTTTAAAATTGCGGACGCTGGACCGCTTAAAGATATACACCTTTTTAATCATCACTAAATTTCCTTACCAAAAATCTTCTGAAGTGTCTTAACCTCAACTAAGCTGTTAATTGTAAAAGTGTGTCACATGGGAGCTGTACAGTCTCAGCGGACCATTTTACATTAAATATGGCTACAAAATAAGAGTAAAAGAGAAAATTTAATTTACAAGTCCTAAAGCAAAATTAGCGTAATTGCCTGATCTCTAAGATTTGCTCTGGCCAGGGCGGCAAAGTGGGGACATAGCTCCCTAATCCCAGATTTTAGTAAATAACAGCGTTTGTCTTAAACAGTTTACGAATAGAGACATTAGGATTTGCTATCAGAACATTAAAATAACCATTTATGTTGTAGAAAATGTTTTTTAACAGTGAAGATATTATAATTTCAGGTCTTATTCTGAAACACCATCCCCACTTTCCCACATAAGATTTCAACCAAAAATAAGTTTAGAAAGAAAAGACTAAATACCGAATTAGGGTTCAGCATTTTCGACATACGAGGCCTCGCAAAAAACTTTAAATTACATTCATTAAATAAGTCTAAATATGCGATTTTTTTTTTTTTTTTTCTCTGAAATGTTATAGAACATGAGTGCTTAATTTTAGACATATTTTGTTCTATTAATTTTTTCATAGCGCTAATAATAATGAAGATTATTTAAAATTGCGAAACATTTTATTGATAATTTACAGTTTCTATTTCAGAAAAAAGTTTAAGCCACAACGGTACTTAAACCCAGGAAAACGCGTGTTCGAGTCCCGTCAACTCTTAAACTTTTTCTTCCCTAAAATATCTTCATGTGCGTCGACTTTCTGCGGGGACCTGTTGACTATTACTCCAAGGTTTTGGTTTCAGGCTCAGAGATTCGATGTTATATCATATAAATTGAAAATTGCATACGAAAGGTCCTTCACCTTCATATTGTAATGACATATGTAATGGGTCTCAATAAAATTTGGCTTTTCCAATGTTGCATTTCTGTTATTTATTTACAATTTTTTTTTTTTTCTCCGCTTGTGTTCCTTTGGGCCGGTGCATTTACCAGTTATGCTACCAGGACGCGCTAGATATCTCATTGAATTCCCTCTACACTAGAGAGTTTTTTTATTCTATTCCCTCTCATTAATTGTTTAAAATTTACGTGGGATAAAAAACCACAACCAAATAAAATATTTATTGCTTAAGAACTATTCTCACGGCAATCTGTTTCGGTGTACTGTTGACTCCTAGAGGATTATTGATGTGCTGTCTGAGCGTTTTTGTATTCCTCCAGTTTCGAGAGATGGGGCACAGTTGTGGGAGCATATTTTCGCGAAGACATCTTTGACATCTCATGTAACTCCACCAAATCCCTTTCTGCCCCTATCTTGACGACCGTGACACACTAGAGATTTCACAACCCCATCAAAGATTTACTTCATGTCGGATAAGGGGACTTGAATCACCTTGAGAACGTTTTTCCAAGTTGAATGGATACAGTAGACGAGTGCTTAGAGACAAGTAGCACTGGAGAAATTAAGTACTTCTGCTTTATCCGACATTGGAAGTGATGGTCAACCTGGAACCCGACAACAGATATTAAGAAATTCCTTGTTTCTCTATTTTTACCTTGAAACGACAAAAACTAAGTTACATATTAGTCAAAATTTGTTTATAATGATTTTTACAAATTATTGGTCGTTATTTTAAACTTAACTCAAATTAATTTATTGAATGTAGAAACTTAACTCCGGAATTTACTTTGAGTTTTTAAAAAAAATCTAACATTATGAGAGAAATTTATCTCCCTCTCTCAGTATTACAATTAAAAATTTAATTAATTAAAATTTAATAACAAAGAAGCAGATAATTCGTAACGAGGGCTTATGTGTCAGTTTTTATTACAGCATGAGCCTCAACTTTGCGATTTTGGATAGTACTGTCCAATGCGTTCAAAAGCTGTTTTATTGAATCGCAAATTGGTTCACTTAAATTTATTTATAACTTCTACTTATAAATAAATTCTACTTATGCAGTCATTTTTAAAAGCATTTTCAATATTAAATATTTCAAATAGATTCTACACGTCTAAAAATGATATTAGTTAGTATCGCAAACAACGAATTTCAATTTATTTCACTGAAACTACTAAACTATTGAGCGTAGATTTATGTTTTAAGAGATGTACATGTGTGTATAAAAAATTAAAATAAATAAATAAAACTTTCCAAATTATTAAGAAATAGCTTTCTTTTTAAACCTGTTTAAAATTAAAGCTATTTAAATGCATTCTATTATTATAAGCTAATTAAAAAATTATGAAATTTTAGTAGAAGGTACTTGGCATTTCTTTCTCTAAACATTGTTTCCCAAAACTTAGAACATTAGAGAAATAAACAAAATTTAAATTTTGTGTTTTTATAGACTATAGACTATTGAAAATTTAAAACTATATATTTTATATAGACAGAAAAAAGTAAATAAAATGCCCAGGCTGAATGTTGTTGAGGCAAAAACTGCAAAACATATGTCAATAGTTTTCTGTTTTTAATCGGTTAAGCCGCTTTTGATATTTTTTGTGAGTTTAATTTATGCATTATTAAAAGAACGATATCATTAAACTTCTTGAATTATTTATTTTGCTACATATGTAGTGTTTTAAATATTTTAAAATTATGTAATTTAAAAAAAAGGTATTTATTACTTAATTATCTATTCCTCTTTTATTCTGTGAACGAAGATACCATCAATTTAGTTTAGAAAACTGCTTTCCAGATCGATGATCCTTCATACCATGATATATTACAAAAGTAACAGTTTTAATAGCATTTTATATTATCATTTAATAATAATAATATTAAATGCATAAAGATAAAATAGTATTTAAAAGTTAGTCAGAATAATTCAAAATGTAAATGACAACTACATTAAAACAAAAATTACAATAAATAAAAATAACTTTACTTATAAGTATAAAAGCCTAGATCATTTTTATAATTTATAAACAGAAAATAGAATTAAAAATGAATTAAGAAAAGGAAAAGTTAATAACTATACTTAGTTATTTTGTAAATTTTATCTTGTAAAATATGATGCCGAAAGTTGCTTAAGTAAAAAAGTGCCGAATTAGAGTGTGTTTGTGTGTGTGTGCCCTTTTCCTATAATTTTTTTTTTTGTTGTTTTTTAATGAAACTTATCAATAACTTCTTGTAAAATATACTGCATTCTATTATTATTATTATTATAGAGTATTTGGAGCTTAATTTTTGTAATTCTGATTAGTTTGATTTTTCTGATTACTTAATAACCATGCAAATTCATAGACCACAATGTATAATCAGAGTATGGCCCTAAATGAAGAACTAATAAAAGGTTAATAACATTCGTTTCACTTTTAAAGTAAATAAATAATTAATCGCCATAGTTAAGGCAGCATTAGGAGGAAAAAAGGATATGTTTAAATTGTTATTGCAATACTTTTTTCAATAATTTTTTTTTTTAAATATTGATTTTTTCTTTAAAAACTCCTACCATTCAAACTGTTTACTTATATTTAGATTTAAGGTAAGTCAAAATATAAAGACAATATGTTAGTCGAATTAGATCATAGTGAATTTATAGGAAAGTTTTCACACTTATTATCGGAATAATTATAAAGTGGTAACAGTTAATTATTGTTCGTAACAGAAAAGGTAAATTATCATAATTCGGAATTTAGATGGTGGTGCGAATTACGCATCTGACAGGTAAGTTTGGAAGTGGCCGCTTATGAGCGGCAAAATAATTGGAAATACAAAGATGACTCAATTGATGTAACCTGGCCTGAAAATATCTAAAACATATTTTCTGTTATTCCACTGTGGTGTCGAGTCTTGTAAACAGCGGAGGGGGAGAACGCAAGCAGAGGGAGGGGCTGACTCACCCCCCACTACTGTCTAACTGGAGGCGTGTCCGTGTTCCCATTGGTCGGTAGGACCACGCCCCCACTGGTATATAGCACCCCTCTCTCCTCCCAGGCCTCAGTCGGGCTTCGAGTAGTAACCAGTTAAGTGTTGTACAGATCCTTGTGTTCGTTCTATGTTGTGCACGAGAGAGGATACGATGGTGAAGATGGAATCGGCACCCGAGCCCGTACCGGCTCGCACGCCACTGAAGAGTTCTTTCAGCATTAGAAGCATCCTCCCGGAAGAATTCAGTCCAGAGCCGGCGTACACTTCCGACGTGGATTCCGACCTGGACGTTACCGGCGGAGCAACGCCGCCTCCGTTAGACTGTTCAACAAAAAGGGACGAGAGTAAAACGGAAGAGAAAAAGAAGAATGAAAAACCACCTTACAGCTACAACGCCCTCATCATGATGGCGATCAGGCAGAGTCCCGAGAAGAGACTGACTCTCAACGGTATCTACGAATACATCATGAAGAACTTCCCCTACTACAGAGACAACAAGCAAGGTTGGCAAAATTCAATCAGACACAACCTATCGTTGAACAAGTGTTTCGTGAAAGTGCCCCGCCACTACGACGACCCCGGTAAGGGCAACTACTGGATGTTGGACCCCAGCTCGGAGGACGTGTTCATCGGCGGTACGACGGGGAAGCTGCGAAGACGGAGCACTGCGGCTTCCCGGAGTCGCCTGGCCGCCTTCAAGAGGTCCATGGTACTGGGAGGACTCTACCCGCCGACCTGGGTGAACCCGCTCTACTACTACAGGTACCCGACCTACCCTCAGCCTGCGGCGATTCCCAAGCCGACCACGGTACCTCCGCTACACTTCAGCGTCGAGCGACTCCTCGGGGAAGTACGACCGCCCGTCTACCCGCCTCCCTGCTACGCCGACCTCTACAGGCCGCAGCTGCCAAGTCCGGAGCCCCGACCTGCCATCTACAAGCCTGTCACGGTGATCGCCAGGCCTGCGGCCAGCTAGTGTGAGTCTAACCCTATGTATAAGTAATTTAATTGGGCGACGAACCTGCCAATAGAACTCAGGGTTTGGCTATTGAGTCCTCTACTTGGGCAAACTTTTATGAAGTCATAAAAGCCTGCCCAGTACCATGAGTGTAGAGAATAGGGTGGTTAACGCTAGATGCTTCCTCCCACTTTGCCCTAAGTGGTTGTAGTCGAGGTGAAAAAAAAATTGTTATTCTCGTTTAACACCCGCCCAGATCTCAAACAGAGTTCTTCTATTAAATTATTTTTTCTTTTTTTATAAAGTTACCATTTAACATAGATGACATTAGTTTTCCCGGTGATAATTATTATAGAAATTATGTCGGGCTCGTTTTTCAGATATTTATGTACTTCAACCAATCTTAAGTATACTGATAGTGAATGACAGTAGTTATAAGTAATTGTGTCACTTCAGTTGACCTGAAGTAAGCTTTAAATTTCGCGTTTAAACCAAAAATATTCCTTATATTTAGGGAAAATTTATCATCTACTTTTCTTACTTTAATTTATTTTTTCAAAATTAAAATCATGCCCTGACAAAATCTCTTTAACAGTTATCATTTAATGCTTAGCGAGATATACTTATTGTAAATACGTATGTAAAGAAATGTATATTTTATTTGTATGAACCTCAGGTTTTTTCCAAGTTGTAAAAATGTAAATAGCTAAGTGTGAACACTTAGTTTTACAGCTTGTTGTGAAGAATGTTTTGCCTTTAGTTACATAATACTTAAAAAAAAAAAAAAAAAAAATTATTATATGTCTCCATTGTAAGGGAGGTTTCGTAGAACTCTCAGTTCAGCTTTCAAATAAACCTTAACGTGAATATATTTGACCTAAAGTCGTCACATTCCTCACAACAGAATAAAAATGTTGAATATACTATTGTATTATAAATGTATCTAATGTTGTGAATTTAACAGTAACAAGCTCAATTTCATTACGATAAGCCGAAAACATATGTATTTGTGTGTGTGTGTGTGTGTTCGTGCGTGCTTGCGTGCGTATGTATAAAAATGAAACACTGGCGGTATTTACATATCTATANTATTTAAAATATTATTTATATTTTGTACATAATGTAAAATTTATTGGCTCATAAATATAGAGCAGATGTTTTTTAAAACTATTCACTTGCATAGTATTTATTAGTTCCTCACTCCTTAGTTTTAAATTCTGCTGAACAAAGCAAATGAAGCATTTTTGATACACATGCTCTGTCACAATTTCGCAACATAATCTGCTACATTTTCTGAGAAGGGGTTATATATATAAGAAATTAGTAGCTACAAGATGCTAGTACATTAAAAAACAATATTAAAATCATAAAAACACAATTAATAAGAACAACAATAGGAATTGAATGAGTAATGTAAGACTTTATGCTGTTTTTCTAAACTTGGTTTAAGTGATTAATGATATTTATTTCTTGAATTATATATATAAAGTATTTTTCCTTCTGAATTTCAAATTATTTATAAATTTTGATTCAAAAATATCGAAACATTTCAATATTTTACTCTTATAATTGTTTGTATTTACTTATAATAATAATAAAACATAATTCGTGAAAATAAATTTTAATGTCTATACATTAGGTTGAATCTTTAGGTAGGTCTTTATCACACATGAACTACTAATTTTTAAAGTAAAGCTTTTATAATTATCTAACTTAATAAATCATCTCTAAAGTACAACTATTTTGAAAAAAATGTCGAAGAAACGAAATCTCCAAAAAAATTATTTCCACATTTATCTGTTTGGTTTATTCCTATAAGGTGACTTACGATAATGAGTAGATTATGATTATTATTATTATTCGTTGCATCTGAAGAAGCTCACTGCAGTTCAAATGAATACTAATGAGAAGAGGATACAACAAATAACATACACAAAAAAAACTTGAAAACCTTCATTACAATATGTTATGAAGAAAAATTCTTTAAAAAAAACGAAACAAAAAAAAACATGCTTTTTAAAGTAAGTACGTTTTATTTATACTAAAAAATATCTTTTTATTTTATTAAATATTGAAAATGAGCTACAAGTTAGTTTCTAAATTTAGAACAAAAAATTTTTTTCCATTTGAGTAAAAATGATGATGAGTAAAATTTAAATTTTGATGTGTAAGATAAAAATATGAGACACAACTTTTATGCATCGGTAAAGTAAAAATATGTGGGATAACGAACTACAATTCACCACCGAAACATGAAGAGTCTAAAAATATAAATTTTTCAACTCAAATTAGTTTGCTTTTGGAAATTATAACAAAACTGAAATAATGAAACAATGAATCCTGAAAAAAAATTGTATAAGTGAACAAAAATTAATATATTTTCTCTCATACCTTATATTCTCCCTCTTCATTGGTTTCTGTACACCAGCCAACGGGAGATGGTGTACAGAAACCAATGAAGACGGAGAATATAAGGTATGAGAGTTCTATATTCATTGGTGGTAGAAATAATAATAGCCCTTTAGATTATTTACCTAATATATTTTCTTTAAATGTTAAATTTTCTTTAAAAAATAAATTAGTATCAATATTTATTCAATTTAAATAATATATAAATTTATAAATCTAAATATCACTTTATTTTCAATTTAGTCGGCATAATATAAGAAATTGTTATCTCAACTGTGAATGAGTGAAATTGTACACTCACAATCCGTAAAACTTACGGCCATATAACAATGATATATTTAAATACGATTATTAGAAAACTCCTGTTTTANATGAGAGGGAATAGAATAAAAAATCTATCTGTCCCAGCCAGGAATCGAACCTGAATCTCCTGCTATCCGGACCGGTGCATTTACCAGTTATGCTACCAGGAGATTCAGGTTCGATTCCTGGCTGGGACAGATAGATTTTTTATTCTATTCCCTCTCATTAATTGTTTACTTAAATTATTTCTGTCTAGTATTAATTACTGTAATTTTTACATAAATTAATCATAATTGTCTATAGGATTGAGAGTTGGGTATGCTAGAGATGATGTGAAGAGAGCTGAAAAACAGCATTCCTCAAAATAATATTCATTCCTCTAAGCTATTACCCTATGAGTTTCATTTTTTTTTTTTTTTTTTTTTTTTTCCCAAATTGTTGAGATGAGGGGGTTGGTTTGTTGTGGATGTATTCCGGTGAATTGACAATGGCAAAATTCTTTCTTATATCTGTCTTGAGAACAATCCTAATAACTAAACTGCATCAAAATAAAGTACAATCCTAAAGAGAAGTCGATATAAGAGTTTCAATGGCAGTATGAGTATCGTATGAGATGTTTTCCAGTAGCGGTCAGAAGGATTTTGACTTATCCTCCCTTCTTATGCTTTTGACTGGGAAATGGTCAATTGGTGGAGAGCTGGTCAGTACGCCGAAGCAGTTCTGCTAGGGGATGAGGCGGCTCAGTGTGAAGGCGCTGGTCGACTAGTGATGCACACACTGCCTGGGAGACGGCCTTGCGCCCCGCCATCTGCTCTGCCGACAGCACACCCCACAATGCGCAACCAAGGTTAACACACTATGTCTATGCATGATAAGAGGCTTCCAGCTCACCAAACCTGCCAGAGATGTTTTCTTTGCCCAATCAAATTATAAGTACAGGAAAAAAAAATTTTTTTTTTCCCTGTTATCTTTCTAAATAAGGGATATTAATGAAATATCAATTTCATTACAGTGGACAAATGTTGGTGGAGAGTCTATGATAATGGTTAGTTGTGATAACAACCAATACCAACAATATGAGGTTGTGGGTGTAATTTAATACAATTTGACTAGTGGGGCCTCTAAGATTAGTTTCATCTCAAACTTTCTTTTCTCCCTACACTATTCCATTTATTGGAAACTCCCATGAAACGTAAGAGGAGATAGGTGTTACCTGAAGGAGTTAAGCCTAGCAGGTAAAGTTTCTTATATCCTGGGTTTTCTTTCACGTTCACTAATCCCTAGTGAACAGGTACTGACAACGGACACACGATATTTTATAGGAATTTCGCTTCCAAAGAAGACAAAGATTTTATTTTATACTTTATTAATTTAAAAAAAAAAAAGTTACATCACGAC
>KZ807471.1:166176-179289 GCA_000696205.2 Oncopeltus fasciatus | reverse complement strand
CTCTCTCTCTCTCTCTCTCTCTCTATATATATATATATATATATATATATATATTCATACATAGTAATCAAGAACAGCTGTGGTAGAGAGTGCAGTGGAAACATAAACTGAAAAAAAAAAAGAGTTTCAAATCTGAAGCTGTGTCGGGAAGTTGTTCAATCCCTTGAACTTGGAAAATTCAAAACCATCTAAAAATTACCAAAACAAGGTACTATGTCTTGTAACAAAACCAGATGCTTATCCTGTTCAATTATAAAACTGGCGACTCGTTCTCCAGTGTCAACACCCACTTAACATATTAGATCCAATCCTCATCAATATGCACAACCAAAAATTGTTTACCCCTGCTTCAATGCTGCTTTTTATGTAGGAAAATGTACTAGCCCCCAAAATCTCAGAATTAATAACCACAGAGCATCAAATCAACAGTCCTCTCTTCCCATAACAAGACATGCTCAGAGTCATTTAATGAGTTTTAATGACGTTTTCCAAGTTCAGGTGATTGAACAACTTCCCGACCTGGCTTCAGATTTGTAACTGAAGACGAGAGAGTGTGCCTATATCCACATTCCCAAAGCCACTTGAAGACCTGGTACAATAGGAGGAAAATTGAAGTGTTCAATGGCAATGAAAATCCCACAGATGTTTCACGTGCAAAACACATACAGACAAGTGTCAGAACAACCCATGATGGATCTGACATCCCTTATAGGGGGTGAGAAGGAAGAAGCGGAGTTTGCAGAATGTAGATACAACATGTGAATGAGTGGGACTTTCAGTCAGTTCCTGTCAGTTTCTGGCAACTGATCAAGAGTCATTCATGGCGGAGGACCACCCTGTCGGAGCTAGCCGGAGAGGAACAGTTCTTGTTGACGGGTTCCTTCACAAACCCGCTCCCTTGTCAGACAGCCAATAAGAACGAGTCTCCAGGGGGATGTGAAAATGGGTGAAAATTTTGTGTGGCCCAGTAAAGGAATGATGGAAGACAAGCGATCCATCAGTCCGAAGGCTGCCTTGTTGGGACAGCCCATCAAGCTCCTCTGTCCCTTGGGGCATAGGATTCATCTTCGCTGAAATCCAAAAGCCATAACCAACTTACTTGAATTTGGTCTCTCTTTATATTTAACAAAATCATACATAGCAGTAAATAATTTTATTTTATTTTTAAACGAGCCTATTCCTTGTTGATATGAGGTTTTAAGGTAAAATACTTCCTAGGAATAACTTAATCTTATATCAAACTGTAAGTTCATTCTTATTCTTAAACTTGGATATAACTAAATAATGAAATATTTGAAAACTAAAAAGGCATGATCAGTTATATTATATACAATTTACATAATTTAATAATTATTTCTGACAAGGCTATTACTTAATAGGTAACTAATTTCCAACTGCCCCTGTCGACAGCTTTATTTTCACCTGTCTATACATTTTGAATATGAAATAGTTAAAAATATCAATTTTCGACAGGGGATAAGTAATAGAAGTGAATGAAAAATATAAATTATAAAACCCAGATAAGGAAAACTAAAAAATATATGTTCAAATGGAGAGTTTTTTGACCGTACATATTATTATTAGATGATTTTAGTTGGGGTTAGGTCAAGGTAGATCTAAAAAAAAATAAAAATTTAACAAAAGTGTATTTTTTTAAAAAGATTATCTGTCAACGTTTCGGCTTACATTGTAAGCCATCTTCAAGGCTATCATGAAGACGAGAGAGGACGTCCTGTCCCTAAGTTCCCATTTCCATGACCAGAAATTTTCTAAAAATACACTTTTGTTTATTTGTATTTTTTTTTTTTGGATTTAACTTCACCGAACCCCAACTAAAATCATCTAATACTAAAAAAAAAACAGTAACGAAAAATGTATTACTAAAGAGAATAGAGGATAAAAAAACTAAATAGGGTAAATATAGATTGTTAATATATAGCAAGCCAATATGAAAAGTGGAGTTAAGATATGAGCGTATAAATAATTTTTTTTCATTCCTAACTTCATTTTTAATAACACTTTTCACGCATTGTCAATAAAATCGTAATAAACCTCCTGTCATTCTCTCAATTTGTACCTTCTTTTGTAAAATCCTTCTTCTTTTCAGGAAAACAGGCGGAAGACGGTTTTCTATGAATACTCTAAAGAACCTATAATACATACTGACAAGCCTCTTCGATCTGACTGCAGTAGCATAAGCATACAGCAAAATCCCTTCTACTGAATCTGAGTGGGCGCTGCTCTCCAGGATTGCTTTAGATACAAGAGCATCTTGCTACGTTTAAGGACTTTCCGAGTCGGCTATTGCGTCGCATGTAACTTTTCAGAAGAAATATGAACAGGAGATAACAGAAACTGAGAAACTTTACCCCCACTACATGACCCAAAGGTGCTCCATTGATGGGGAAAAAGAATATCCTTTTTGAAATACTGTAGTTCAGAACCAGGGATGTTTTAAGAGCAAATAAAAGTATTACTTTGGAAATAACCATAATTCCAATAATCGAGTATCACCTTCCATGGTCTACCGCAATGCTACAGGTGTTTATGTATTCTTTATATGGCCAAAGCTACTCATATCTACCTCATATGTCTATGAGCCTTATCTGGAGAAGAAAGATCATTATGAAGAAGAAGTTATGTGTTGAAAGCCTTCTATCAAAATTAATAGTTATAAGAAATTGTAAAACCTGACATCAAAGGGAAAGCTCGTATTCCCAAACGCTATAGAAGAATAAACAATTTGTGCGAGGGAATAGAATAAAATCTTTCTGTCCCAGCCAGGACTCGAACCTGGATCTCTTGCTATTCGGGCCGGTATGCTTCCATTACACCACCGGGACGAGCTAGATAACTTATTAAATTCCCAACACACTACTGAGAGCCTAACCTAGGAGGAAGACGAATTCATCGTCTTATGCTTGAAGGAGCTGACATTGTCTAGCTGTTTATTGACTCTCGTTATTTACTTTTTACGGATCCAGGTTCGAGTCCTGGCTGGGACAAAAAGACTTTTTATTTCATTCCCTCGCATTAATTGTTTAAAATTTACGTGGGATAATAAACCACAATTAAATTAATATTTATGTTATAGAAGAATATCCGGGTCTATTAGTCAGGGTCTAGAACCAGCTTTTTTAGAAGTGGTCTATGTTTATGGAGTGAGAAGACCAATCAATAGCTGTATGATGTGATATGAAGATATTTTATAGATAAACTTAGGAGAAACTGCACTTAAATACGTGGCGCTTTACTCAAGTGAAGATGACTAAAATGCAATGGGTGAGAGAAGGGGTGGGGCGATGCCTAGTTCGCTCTATGTCTACTTTTTTATTTGCTAGGCAGATTTTGATCAAACAAGCTGGCAGTTTCCAGTCAAACCTCTAAGAACATCTCAATCCTCAAGTACTTTCCTTACCAACGTAAACAAAATTCATAGAACATGGAACAACCCGAGCCCAATGGTAAAAGGTAAAAAAAACTTATTTTTTTCAGGATACATATGTAATGAAGAAAGCTGTACTCCGCTAGAGAATTATTTATTGCAACCTACTATAGTTGTAAATAAACAGTTGTATGTGTATGCGTTTCCGTGTGAGTCAGGGAATGGCCATATCGTTATTTGGCACTGGATACGAAGGAAAGAAAACATTCTTGAGATCGTGTGTTGCATTTATGCCCATAATTAAATTGATTACGCGAAGGAGCACGGTGCTAGGAATGAAGGGAGTCAGTGAACTGTAGGCTGTGGGGAAGAGGCCCTTTGTGATGCAGCCGAAGCTAGTGCACTCAGCGGACTGCTGATTCAAGAAAATTTAATTTTCCAGTCGAGGACACAAGCTGGAACTAACAGGCCTGCCTGGGAACTAGACGGCACACCTGTTGACCTAACTCGGCCACCTCCCGTTAGCTCCTGTGGCTGGGATCAACGAGAATTCCTTTGCTTCTTGGTACACAGTACTTCATCAATCAGTGTTCAATACGCCAGCAAATTTCATCTACAAACTTAAATTAATAAGTAAGATATTTGGGTGTGCAATTATAATTATCTGTCTATAAATTTTTATTAAAAACAAGTTAATTTATAAACAATTAATGAGAGGGAATAGAATAAAAAAATCTATCTGTCCCAGCCAGGAATCGAACCTGGCCGGCGTGCTTAGCCATTACACCACCAGGACGAGCTAGATATCTCATTAAATTCCCTCTACTTTACGTGGGATAATAAACCACAACCAAATAAATATTTTATCAAGTTAATTTATATTTAATGTGAAATCTGGGGCGCCGGAGCAGCTCAGGGGCTCGCAATTCTGCGCTGCGTGTTCGAATCCCGCACAGGACAATATTTATTAATAAAAGCTTGTCCTGAGCCATGGTCGTTTAGAAATGGATGGCAATCTGAAGATGGTCCCTCCCTCCATGATTCTTACTGGTTGAAAGGGAGGCTTACACTTAAAAAAAAAAAATAAAAAAAAAATGTGAAATCTAAATTCAGCTATAAACTATAAATCTTAAGTGATTTAAAACGTCATTTCCTATTAAATAAAGATGTCAGCTCCAATATAAAATACATAACATTTTGTGAAACATTTAATCTAACATTAATCTATGAAAAATGCATTGTACACCACTTTAATCCTTTAAATTGTATAATAATACTAGCGGACCCGGCAAAATTCGTTTAGCCAAAACATTTTTTTAAGGAGTTGCTGGCCCTAAGGAAACATTAGTGTTGTATTATAACACGATTTAATAGAGCTTTTAACGCAATTTACGGCCTTCAAATAAAAAATCCATGACATACCTATCATAAAATGTTTTCACAAATAATTCACGTTTGGTGTAGAATTTACATACATGTGTTTCTTTTTCGCCCAAATTAAATGAAAATTTGGTTTTGCCACGCCCCACAGACCGAAAATGAAAAATCAGACTTCACAATGTCACCCTCCTGAATATTTTGAGGATTGCCTGAAAATTTCATCAATATCGGCCCAGCCGTTTTAAAGTCTATATGCACATCCTGCTTAAGTAGATTTATATATATAGATAGGGGGAGAGGAAAACTAATGCTGCAATGCCCCAAAATTAATTTTTTTTTTTTCATAAAGCCGCTGTGTAGAATTATCTTAAGAGGTTTACGAGGATTTGCCAATGGATTGGGCTGATGCAAAAGTGTATTCCTAACAGATAGAATGAGCTTTTTCTAGGTGCCTTTCGGAGGCAAGCTTTAGGGTGAAAGTGACCTTCTTGTCCAATCAACTGCAAGTATATAAATTAATTGTTAATGATGTTAGCATTATCTAGACTATGAAGAGCAGATGAGAGCAGGCTACCATGAAAAACTTCTGGGAATGAAAATTTGACGAAATCTACAGCCGTGAAGGAGTGCACAGTGACATCGAGCTCTTAAAGGGTTTATGGAGTGAGACTGATGTGAGTTTTAGATTCCTATTTTGATAAAAATGAATCCTTATCTTAGAGGCAGATCATCCAGGAAGTGGTTTGGGAATAGGGTTAGTCTGAAGAAATATCTTTTAGTTTGAAAACTGAGGAGGGTCTAAAATTTATCTCTGATGAAATCAGTTAAACAAGATATACGATGGTCATCAGTCGAGCAATAGGTTGGGGAGTAATGCATTGTGTAAATAAATGGAGATTGAAATAACGAGGGTAGATCATTTTATAATTGCCGTTGCAATATAGAAGTCTTAGGATTTCAAGACTTTGGATGAAATCTCATTCTGTTATGGCTTAAGTAGATTGGCAGTAAATACTAACAGTCAGGATTGTAAGAAGTAAGAATTTATACTTCTAATAATAATTGAAGAAATTTCTTAGTACGAAATGTTGATAAAATCATACAGTTCTCACATTAATAAGACTTGTAAGGACCTGATTTAGCTAGCACTCAGAAAAGTAATTTAGTATAATGTATAACATAATATTCTGTTGAGATAATAAAAGGCTTGTATGATATTGGCTCAGCGAGCCGGTAAAATACAACTAATTGAAATAGTTAGCTCGGGGAGATCAAGAGAAGAATGTTGATTTGTGAGGGAGCAGTGGGGGTTTGCGTGTCGGGGAACACTTTCGTCCAATTCCGAGGGCGCGCACACACGGCCCCCGACATTGGCGGCCGAAACTCCTCTACCTTCTACACGGAATGGAACTGTTTCGAAACAAGGCACAACTCAACAAGAACCGTATTTCTCACCCCATCTCTAGTTCTACACGACTCCTATCAAGTCTCCCTCTCTCTCTCTCTCTCTCCCTCCTCTCTCTCTCTCTCTCTCTCTCTCTCTCTCTCTCTCTCTCCTCCCTCACTCCCTCCCTCCTTCTCCCTCTATCACTCCCCCCCTCACTCTCTCCCTCTTTCTCTCTCTCTCACTCCCCCCCCCTCACTCTTTCTCTCTCCCTCCTCCCTCACACCCTCTCGCCCTCCCTCTCAGGCTTTGTCCCCCCCCCTCTCTCTCTCTCTTACTCTTTCTCTCTCTCTTTTCAGATAAACTAATGTTGTAGTACTAACTCCAAATTATACCCCCGCCCTCAAAATTTGATGGCTTTTCATATCAACACGTGATGATTTAAATAAAAACCCCTGCTTAAATGTTTTTATATATATATAGTGCGTTTATGTTATTATTTTTCATTAGAGGGACTGAAGAAAAAATTACCTTAACTTCAACACTTTTAGAACTTGGGCTAATATTTCTCTAAAAGAGAAGAGAGGTGAGGAGATAACCAAAGTCGCATAAATAATACATAATACTGGGTCTAGGCCGCCTTCCCAAAATAAATATGTCCTACACAGTTCCAAAAAAATTTGCATTAGAAATTATTAATAAATAATTAATCTACAATTAAGGAAGTTTATTCACTTTAGTTAAGCCAAATAAATGTTAGTTCTGTTTTTATTAATTCATCATCAATTTAAAATTAATTCCAATTAACTTTTAAGTAATTTAAACTTCATTCTGCAATTTAAAGATATCTCGAAGTACCTTTTATATTTGGAATTTCCTAATAATAACTTAAACTTTTCTAAAGGTAACAAGGATTTATAAAATTTCAAGCTCCTTTCACTACCACAAAGTAATAGCTTAGTTCTACTGATTTTGCCAGATTTGTATATAGTTGATTTCTCTTACACGTGGAAAGTGGTGACAGGCACCGTCGTCACCATCACAATTCTTATATACATGTCTCTCTCTCTATGTATGAAGTTTTGTGTATAGAAATCGGACACACCAATTCGAGATTTAACTGATATTATATTACGGATATTATATATTTTGACTCTAAAGAATAAATGAGAAATTTGATCTTGCTAGCAACAAAGGACCTAGAGTAGACCTACACAATCCTTCACTTTTTTCATATTTTTATAAATCTTCTAGAATGTGTTTCTGTAATAGACAGATTCAAAACTAATATTAGCAATGGTGATTTCAAACCTATTGTGTTCCATATTTTTTTTTATCAACCGGCTAAACGGAGATGCCATACTAGGTATTCGGTAGACCGAAAAATAAAATAAAAAGCAATAAAAACAACGAATGTTTAAGTAGTTTTTTTCCATTTCAGGCTTTAATAAAAATATGGCTCGTACGCCCATAATATTAATAAATAAATATTTATTAGGATTAATAAATTACAGTTTTCTATAATAATCATTAAAAAAAATATAACATATATTAATGGAAATTTTAGAGTTCAGTTCGCTGAAGAAGAATTTTGTACTCAGCAGCAAAAGAAAATTTGTAAGACATTTACTTTACAACGGACACTTACCCTCGAAAATTCTGCCAACTACCAGAGTAAAGTAGGGGAATCGCTGTACTACTTAAATACCTATACTTTTGAACCTATTTTCAGTGTTAAACCACAAAAAAATAAAGCGCTATCAAAATATTCTACGATAACCATATTAAATACATANATGAATTAAAAAAAAAAAACTTTATTATTAATTACTTTCTACATGTTTTTGTATCAAGTAAAGTGCTGGTTAATATTCACAGTATAAATAAATTTAAAAATAGATAATTAAATAAATAATGAATAAACAAATAAACAAATTAATTAAAATAAACAAATAAAGAAGGATAAATAAAAAATACAAAAAATAAGAAAGAACTTAGCGTGTACTTTGCTTGAGGGAGAAGCTGCCCAATGGCAGAACTCCTAAAGTTCAAAAATTCACTAAAATAATACTTGTCTATCAAAAAATTCTGTAACAGATCTTATCCTCTGAAACAACAATAATAATAATAATATACATACCTTGCTTCAAATATATATACATCATTTGGGAAGAAAAGAAACACTAATTCCTAATTAATAGGGAAGGAAGAGCTTACCTGAAAACAAATAAGTTTGTTATAATAAAAGAAAAAAAAAACATAGTTAATTTGCAGGTTATTGTTCATTACACCCCTACTGTGATGGAAATCTGTTGTACTGAGGGATAGGTGATTTGTCAGGCATGTGTTTTCCCACTAATGAGATCTACATAGCCACTGGGAGAAGGACAGCTGTTTCAAATAAACCTATTAGTTTTCACTGGCAAAGAATGGAATGCAAAGAGTTTGGCCTTGTTTGGCAAGGATGTGCCACCTCTCAACAATCAGTCACATTAATAGAATAGAATGGACCATTCTGTTTAACTCAAATTTGTGTGTGCCACTTACATGCAAAATGCAAACGTTAATCCATAATGGTCAATTACATTGAGTGATATTCTGCAACTTTAAATATATTTAAAAATAAAAACTCTTTTACTCTTTAGTGATTACAACATTAAATTTATCTATCATACCTTCTATTATCCTTCTTCATTGGCTTCTGCAAACCATCTTCAGTTTGCAGAAACCAATGAAGAAGGATAATAGGAGGTTTGATAGTTCTATATTCATTGGTAGTCATAATGACCCTTTAGATTAAATTTATCATTCAAATTCAACACACAAAAAATTATACATTTTTAAATTTTAAGTAGTTATTACTACTCTAAATTAATAATTATATTATTTAGAATGAGATTTTGCTTGAACTCTACATTAATATTAAAATGTGCTCTATCTGAGACAAATGTAATTTAAACGCAATTACATTTGTCTCAGCATTTCTTATGTAAGAACTCCGAGGTCTCTTTCTGCATTCTGGAGAAGAAATAACACACTTAACACATTCACTAAAAACGATTAGTGAATGTGGTAAATACAACATGAATTAGGTTGTTTTTTTTTTTTGGTTTTTTTTATCTTATGAAAGTGATGCCTAGAATAGCCAATGGCTTAAGACTTCTAGAAACATTCTTTAAAAATCTCTGACTAATACTTATCATAAATTTTATGCCACTTAGTGGTAACAATATTTCATTTTAAATATATTACGCTCTTTATATTCTTTCTATTTTAAGATTGACAATACGTAAAAGATTTTAATAGCCATTCGGTTCACGTAACTCTGGCGCTATGGGTTCAAATCCTGCCCTGGATACAAAAACTTGTCCTGAGCCATGGATAGGAGAGAAAGGGATGGCAAACTGTAGATACCCCCCTCCCTCTATGACCCTAAGTAGGCTTACATTTAATACAAAAACAGGAAGACTTTAATCTGAGTCTTCCAGTAATCCACTCTTCACAAAGGTCAGATACTTGCGATGCGATTACGTGTTAGATGTGAGGGGAATGCCTTAATTAATTATAATACCCTGACCTTCACCTATGCGAGGTACGCTAACCTGCTACTATTAGATAACAGAACGTAATGACTGGAGTCTCGGTCGAGGAGGACTGAGGGGGGGGGGGGGGGGATAGACCAAATTGAAAATCCTTGTTGTCAGTAGAATACAAATTGGGGGAAAAAAAACATAAAAGATAATAGATATAGATTAGGACTTTATATCTTTTGCATTACTTATATGTTAACGAAAATCCAAACAAAGTTATGGGGGACTTTTAAGAATGTAAATATACAGATATATTTTAAAGGATTGTAAAATAGAGAAACAAATAAAAGTTTTAGAATGTGTCTCTGTTCCTTCTCGGTCATCTAGACCTGGATCTACCAGCCTTAGATGCTCTACTTTGCAATTGTTTGTACATTTGAGCTTCTGATTACATATTATTTATTCTTAGCAGAGAATTTTTCTTGGAGTTCGGTCAAGTTTGATACGACAAATACAATTTTTTTATTTATTTATCTGTCGACGTTTCGGCTTACATAGTCATAAAGGCGAAAGGAGAGATGTCACTCAGTCATGAACATTTGATCCTGGTGACACGACATCCCCTCTCGCCTTCATGATAGCCCTGAAGATGGCTTAGAATATAAGGCGAAACGTCGGCAAATAATTAAAATACACACTTTTTTTAAATTGTATTTTTAGGATCAACCTTGACCGAACCCAAACGAAAACACTCCATTTGGATTATTCTTTCTTATTTACGTCTGTCTTTAATAAGCAAAATGTCTTATTCAAAACAATTAATGAGAGGAAATAGAATAAAGAATCTATTTGTCCCAGCCAGGACTCGAACCTGAATCTCCTGCATTCCGGGCTGGTATGCTTCCATTAAACCACCGGGACGAGCTGATAACTTATTAAATTCTCAACACACTAGCAAGAGCCTAACCCACGAGAAAGACGAATACATCGTCTTACCATATGCTCGAAGGAGCTGACATTGTCTAGCTATTTATCGATTCTCGTTATTAACTTTTTTAAATTTTCATTTATAAATGTTAATTTAGTTGTGGTTTATTATACCATGTAAATGGGAATAGAATAGAAAATCTAACTAAGCCAGTACTCAAACCAGGATCTGCTTTCCGGGCCGGTATGCTAACCACCACCGGGAGATTTAGGTTCGTTTCCTGGCTGGGACAGATTTTTTATTCTATTCCCTCTCATTAATTGTTTAAAATTTACGTGGGATAATACACCACAACTAAATTAATATTTATAAATAAAAAAATAATCTTATTACTTCCGCTGCTCAAGCTTAGTGTGTTTATGTTCAATAACAATATTAATAACAATAAATAAAATATCTAAGGTTTTTAATTTATTATTTAATTTTTATGATCCTATTGTTTGAAATCAGCTTGTGTTTAATCAGAACTTTTGGTGAAGTGCAGTTAGAACTAATTATTTTGTAAGATCTAAGCCCAACTACATATTCTTAAGTTATCAGATTAAACAATTGCATGAATAAGGAGCCTCATCGAGTGTCTTATGGATAGCACTTGCGCTATAAGGGTCTGCAGGAGTGATCGGACTTTAGCGCGAGCAAACGCCTCCTCCGATCGCACGATATAACGGCTATAACGACATCACACACAGTCGGTGGACATAATCCCCGCTTACAGGGGATTAGTGGTGGGGGGATAATGGTACCGCGGGCAGGATGAACGAGTCACGAAGCCCACAGAGAGAGAGAGAGCACACGTCGTGACAAACCGGCGAGAACACCCTTCTACTGCGGTAATGTAGCAGAGAGACGGCCAACGCCGACGTCTTACTTGCACCAATCGCCGTGTATGTCTTCATTTGGGGGTGTTCTCACCCTCCAGGCTCTGCATAGCAGCACATAGCAGGACAGTCAGTCTCCGCTCTCCATTTCAACTACATACACACATACGTAGATATGACTGATACCTAACAGTAGACAGGAATCGAACCTGGATCTCCTGCTATCCGGGCTGGTGCACTTGCCAATTGTGCTACCAGGACGCGCCAGATATCTCATTCAATTCCCTCTACATTGGCGAGAGCCTAACCTACAAGAAAGACAAGAACTTCGTCTTACACTCGAAGGAGCTGACATTGATAATTAATGATCTGCAATTTTACAGCTTTATGAAATATTGATTTTATCTTTTTTTTTTCTTTTTTTTTGGCATACCAACAACTTAGGTCATTAATACCATTTATTTGGGGTATCGATGAAAAGAGTGCGAAAGAAGAGAGCAAGAAAACAAAAGCAAATGGAGGTCGCGTTCCAGACCGCGATTGGGATGCAGCCATGAAGGGGGGGGGGAGACACAAACGGAGAGCCCCGAAGCAACCAGCGACGCCGAATTCGACCTCCGCAATACCAGCCAATGCCTGGCCCGTGAACGAGAGTGTGTACGGTGGGACCAGGTCGTCCAAACCCTCCAGGTCGGCTGTAATAGAAGAGGTCAAAACCGGCGCAGCAAGCCGCCACAACCCAAAGGCAGAACCCCCATCCCCCACCTGCTCCACTAGCTATCACAACTATTTTTACTCATTAAGAGTTAATTATTATTTATTCACTAAATAATTACTTTGATAAGTTCTAATTACTGAAGTTAGATCTGGTTGTATAAAAGAGTATCTTTAAGAAAATTTATTAGACAGTCTATTGTATGTAAGTCGTTGCCTAACATTTCTTTTAAGCTTGATGGGAGGATAAATTGTTGTCTTTATCAGCATACTTTACGCATTCAGTTAAAATATGCTTTACAAAGATATATAATATAAAAATAAATAGATAAAATATTTTTTGAGACCAAAAAATGCGGAGAAGCCGACATATTTTTTCTATCCAAACCAAACCACCGGAAAACATTAGATTAGGCTTAAAATGAAAAGGCAGATTTACAAATGTAACAGCATTTTAAATTCATCTATCAATTACCGTTGAAAATTAGATACCTTGTAAAAAAAAATATAGTGATTTTACCTATTTAAAAAGTCCACTCTGTCACGAAAGAGCTGTATAAACTAAACAAATTTCACATGTTTAATTACAGGTTATCAATAATGAGAGTAAAATACTAATTTGATCATATAAGCTTTGAAGAACAATGAGAGTAAAACTAAAATCGTTTGTACACAAAATCTTGGGTGAATCATGTTTTTACTTGTCCTATTCAGGAATGGAGAAGAAGTTATCAAATTTTTCGAAAATTGCGCTAAGGAGCTATGAAAGTGATTATATTTCCAACTCCGGAAAATCTGGGAAAATATATTAAAACATGTGAAACATTCTAAAGATTATCTAGAGACGTAGAGTGTATAACTCTTTTATATATATAAATATATATATATATATATATATATATATATATAAAATT
>KZ807471.1:140854-154086 GCA_000696205.2 Oncopeltus fasciatus | reverse complement strand
TACCAATGAATATAGAACTATCATACCTTCTATTATCCGTCTTCATTGGTTTATGGAAACCATCTTCTGTTGGCGAGCGCTTTCGGACATTGTCCATCTTCTTGGCCGAATACATGTGTTCACTGTCACTGTCTGTATTCAACTGCAGAAACCAATGAAATAATCCTGATTCCTGTCTTTTATTAACTAATTTATAGTAAATATATTAAAGGGTATTTATAGTGCGTAATAACCTAGAAGTTGATTGCCCTCCATTATGATCTACTACTTCACAAATAATAGTACATTTTCATATGGTTGTAAAAATATTGATAATTATAATGGGAAGCCAATTAATAGTTCAAGGGTTAGAATTATATAAATTGCGTTGAAAGTGTTCGGTTGATAAAATGTTCAAGGAGTAATTAGATTGATTGAATAAAAATAGAGCGTTGAGAGTGGCCATGACTAGGAGGCTCTGACAAGAGGTAGGACTGGGCCCGGGGTCGGTGACCAAATGTCGGCGAGGGTGATCAAAGATTCCGCTATCGACGACGGCGATCAGAGGGCGGCTCTCGGCCTGTCCAACCCCACTCTGCTTCCCATTGATAAATAATACATGTATATATATTTGTATCGCTGGATAACTGCAACTCGGCTTCATCTCACTTAATGTATGCGAATTACTACGGCTATCACACTGATTAACTTGGATTACATTTGCTACCACCGTCTCAAAGTGGCCATTCGACACGTCTCGGGACAAAGCCCTTCCTCTGGATTTAGCTGAGATACAAGTGCTACTTGCCTAGCACTCTATAGTGGTGTCAAATCTGTTCAGTAAATTTTTATTATGAAAAACATTATTATCTAGTAGTAGATCATAATGGAGGGCAATCAACTTCTAGGTTATTACGCCCTATAAACACCCTTTTATATATTTACTATAAATTAGTCAATAAAAGACAATCAGGAATCAGGATTATTTCGACCACTATAACAACCTAAATTAATGGATTAACTGATATAATTTTTTTTAATATTATAGTATATATTTTAAAAACAAGGATAGAAAAAAAAATTTTTAATAAATAACTATGAAATCTTTTTCCTAAAATAACAATATCTCATATGTTCAGTAAATATGACGTGCATAACTACATACTTCAGGAATGTTTCAATTGCAGAAATCGATATACGGTATTTCTGATACGCGAGGCAAGAGAAAGAAAAGGTCTAGCATATCTCTTATGTCCCAATATTACGTTTGTTACGAGGAATACTCTTCGTGAAAAGAAACAAAATTTATTCATATACTTATATTTCACATTTAAAATAACAAAAGTAAAAGGGAAGTGAGTTTTCGTGGATACCCAAAATGAAAAATTGTTCTATAAAGATTCTATTTGCGCTTCAAATACAATTTATAGTCCTAACATACCTTCTATTATCGTCTTCATTGGTTTCTGGAAACCATCTTCTGTTGGCGAGCGCTTTCGGACATTGTCCATCTTCTTGGCCGAATACATGTGTTCACTGTCACTGTCTGTATTCAACTGCAGAAACCAATGAAGACGGATAATAGATAACCTTTTAGATTATTTACAATTTATAGTCAATTAAATATTGAATTCAGAGTCCTAAGTTGTGACAAATAATTAACATATGACCCTCAGTATTTATCCCTGAATATCATTTACCGCTAATATTTAACTTCTAAATGCAATTATTTAATTCAATTATTTATTCGAAAATAATTGTCTAACTTGAATATTTTAAAGTTAAGTAAAATGATCACATTTTTGCAGAATTTAGAATTTCTATACATATATTTGATGTATAAAATGTCATTATACTATTTTAATATTATGAAAGCAACCCTATGTTCCCCAGCTCGCCATGAATTCCGTTTTTATAGAGTCTATTCTTCCAAAGTTATATGGCCAATTGTAGCCAAATTTTATTAATATACTTATATTTCACATTTTAAATAACAAAAGTAAAAGGGAAGTGAGTTTTCATGGATACCAAATGAAAAATGGTTCTATAAAGGTTATTTATACTTCATGTGTATAAAGCAGGTGCGCGCACGCATGTGTGTGTACGTGTGTGTATATAATATTATACTCTAATATTTACAAACTGCTAAATATCTAAAACTTTTAACATGTCACAAGTGTCAAATAGCATTATCCAACATCTATTTATACATTAACGACGACATTTATCTAGGATAATTACAAGTAAAGGAACTTATAGAATAATCTTCTTTTGAACTATACAGGACTATATTATATGCATAATAAATGAGGTAGACTAAAAAAGCTGGATTGACCCATTCTTTTTTAACCTACTGGAATGAGGACTGGCAAGAAAAAATTTCTACCTCATAGTTCATTTCCTAAAATAAAATATGTATTTACTCTTTTTTTTTTTGCATTTAATTTAATGAAACAAAAAAACAACAAAAAAAAAACAGGACATCTGCATACATAAAATATATTAGAAAAATCCCAGTTACTTTTTTTTTCTAATTGAATAAATATTTCAGAACAAAAAAAGTGGGTTTTTTTTTTATTTTAATCTGAGATTGAGATCACAATGTTGTGAAATCTATAAGCATTAAAATGATTCTCTGAATACGAAGGTTTTTTTTCCTTCGTATTTAAAGAAATCAAGTAAATATAAAGGAAAATAATTATTAAAATTTAAGTTAAATACTTAAGTAAAACAAAATGCTCTGTTTTATTATATTGACACCTCAATAATTTAAATAGGCCCCATTAATTATTTTAAAACACGGTCATAGCCCTAAATTATCGTAGTAACCCTGTATGATTAAGGTGAATTTCTTGATTAACTTTATCTTATTGGTAATCTTAATGGTTTACGATAATAAATAAAAGTTCATATGGCGAATATGGAGAATTATTTCCGTTCCTTAATGAATTTAAGGAACAGAAATAATTCTTTTAATTCAAGATGTATTTACATTTGAGTGTGAGAGTCTAATATTATTAAATTATGTTTTAGCATTTGAAAATATCTTTAAAAGCTATTGGACTGTATCCATTGTAGATTTTTTTTTTGCTGATCTAGATCTCATCTTCAGAACTCTGTCTCTTTTTACACCTTCAGAGGATCTCTTTTATCATTCTTAGGTTACATCTCCAACTGCATTGTCCCAGGTCTCTTGTACATCCCCGGATCCGCCAGGTGATGCGCCCTCCGCCTCTTTCCTACTAAGGAGATCTAAATATTTTGGTGGGGGATTTGTGGTGAGAGGAGGGTAGGTTTGACAGTCGGCGCTACATCAAAAAGCCCGGCTTCTTTGGAGGATAATGCCTTCTTTTTTTTTTCTTTCTTTTATTGGTTTTTTCTCTCCTTTGGATTAGTGTTCTACTTTTCCGAACAGGATGTGCGAGTCAACCCTTTGAACGATACCGTCTCTGGAGTAAGCAGGCCTTCCTGAGCCCCATCCGGTCGGTCCTCCATAACCTCTCATTACTGATCTCGTCCTCACCCCCTTCAGAGGAGCGGCAAAATGAAAGGGAACTCAGGGACGTGTGCCGCCGGAACAGTAGTAGGAATAAGTCCCTTTGTCGGCTCCACTCAGAACTATGGAATTACATTTTTTTTTCTTATAACGTTTTTTTATTATATATATATTTGTCTGTGTGTGTGATTTCAAATCATTTCTTTGAGGTACAAATGGTGCGTATATGCGACGAAAGCATTTATCAAGGGGAGAAAAGATTAGGTCAATAAGTGTTGTAACTATGGTTATTATGATGTTAACTCATAATCCTTTCAAGTAATTATAATCACATTTGTATTTAATCAGGTTTCAGAAGCACTTTAAGGAGTACATTTAAAATTTCGTGTTAATCAATTCAATATTTTCGGATTACATAGACTGGAATTTGTTAGCTTTGAATTAAATAAAATAACATCCACTTGGCAATTACATTTGCTTAGACTTATGCCCTCTCTTACAAAATACAACTCTAGGATAACCGTTTGAGATACGATGAAAACCAAGAGAACAAAAATTATAATGGTGATTAGCTATGTCAAAATGCACAAATCTCAGCTCGGCAGGTACAGCCGTTTGAAAAGTAGAATACCTTTAATCTTCCAACCTCTGACTAAACCCCCTTAAATTTTATGGATCAAACTCTTATGATATTGATTACATTTCTGTGGAAAATAGGAAAGACGACGACGACGATGATGACGAGATAAAGAGGAGATAAATGACGACAACAAGATGATGAGAAAATGACGGGATGAAGAGGAGATGAAGGACGACGATAAGATGATGAGATAACGACAAGATGAAGAGAAGATGTACGACGACGAAATGATGATGAGATAACGACGGGATGAAGAGAAGATAAATGACGACGACAAGATGATGAGATAACGACCAGACAAGTCACCTACAATCCTACTTCATCATATTTAGTTTAACCGTTCCCGAGATTTCATTTACGAAGCATACCAGCCTTTTAGATCGATATTGCATCTACGTGGCATAAAATAAAACAAGTTCCCCTATTATATAAAATTATTTTTCTCTTTCTTTCTTTAGAACTTTAAGAACCCACCGAGGGACTTCCATATTAAATTTTTATGTAATAAAATCTATGAATAATTTAATAAAAGAGAAATAGTTTAAAAAAGAAAAGTTTTAAATACATAGAAGAGGATATAGTACAGAAGACAGAGGAATTAAATGTTAATGTGATTATCGAGCAATGATATCCCCCTCCTGTCCGGCTATCAGCTGACGACTGAATTTTAAAAGAGATAAGTTGGTCTTAAACTCTTTGGTCGCATTATCATTGACTCGAACATTACCAAACACATTTATCAATACGGCATATTTTATGATTCGGGAAATATTGCTCATTTTTATAAAACAATTTTAAAATGGTTCGAAAATAGTCTCTTCTACCAAACGCCATCAGATCAATAATGCTCGTACTGTCATCACTGTTGCAGTATCATGTGTGGGGAAGCATGTTGTCAAGTCATTCTTTTAGAAACATGTTTCATCTATCGATTTGATAGAATTGTTTGATCAACTTCTTTTCTTTTTTTTTAGGAGAAACGTTTTTACCATATTCTCAAGGAATACAGTTGTTGAGGTTGTTACCATTACTGTTTTTTTTTTGTTTTTTTAATATTTTCTCAGGTCCTACCTATTAGATAAAACAAATTATTATATACATTTGATAATTGTATGTGTGTGAGTATTAAAATGTCGCATATCTTTGATCCGGAAGATAAATTATAAAAGTTATTGTTATTATCTGTCCCCATTTCCGCTTACTAACTTACTAATGACAAAAAATAAAATTGTAAGCCAGGACGGGCTCGAACACCCATTTTCTGCTCACTAGACACTTCTCCCAAGAGGTCTTCTAGCCTCACAGGTATGCGAATCAATTCGCCACAACTAGCAGAAAGCGGCGAGATATTTCGTTTCTTCTTTTTTTTAAAAATAATATTCTTAAATTATATTTTCTAGGATTATTATTAATCTCCATTATTATTAAAGGTCCTGTTGAGGGTCTACCTGCATGGGTTTCCATAAAAGTGACTCTATTCAGTCCGCCTTACTCCGATTACACAAGTGGAAGGTTTAGTGACTTCTAGGGAGGAGCAAGGTGGGATTAAGGTCATGAAGTGCAGAGGTCAGAAGGGGATCAGAAAACGCGGATTCGAGTCCCATAAAGACTTAAACTTTTTTCTTTAAAATAATAATTGTAAATATTATTACAAGGATTCTGAATTATTATTATTATTAATAAGGAGGTTGCTTTGAAGAAGGTTGACCTCTAATTACGAAAGTTAACTCCTCAGTGTTAGATAGTGGTGAACTCTTTTCCAATATGAAGGACTTCTTCTCTTCGGGTGTTCGCCTTCTTGCTAGCTAGCGATTCTTAGAGGTCGACGAACTCCAAGCTCGGTATTCAATTGTTTATTTATTGAAGTTTCTAATGGAAACAAACTCGTATTCATGAATCAATTCCAGCCTTCCCATGAACTTAATGCTCCCAAGATTCATGGCCTTCATGTACATTTGAGGGGAGTTTTTTCTAAGATGAAATGGTGAAATGTTTGTAATCTATTACTGTTGCATATATGTACTTTCGTCTGAAACTGTGAAAATTCACACAAGGGGAAAATATTGGGCGATATTGTTTCATCGCCTCATGACCGTTTATTGTTTGTGCTTGCTTGTAAATAAGTTTGATCAAGTCTATTGCGTCCCCAACGTTGTAGATATATTAAATACCGCCATATTATGTATTTTTTCTCCACGATCTGTTCTAATCTTTTCTCTTGGAAATGATATAAATACAGACAATTGAGCTTTAATATAAAATATCTGAGAAGTTTAATCGTCTGCCACAGCTATAGATTCAGTGTTGGCCATCTCATTTCCAATGAACCCTGAGTAAGCCTTTATCCATTTGAAGATAACCTGTATGTTTCTAAGTTTGCATTTATTCAATTAATATATTATTTTCTTTCTATGTGCGTTATATTTTTTATGACTGTTTTAACATTTCATTTAATGTTATTATACTATCGAGAGAAAATAATTAGGTATAATAGAGTGTAATTATTATATTAATAATTAATAATTTCTACAATGTCCTTTTTCTCATGTCTTATATTATACTTTGACGTTATTTTGATTTAATTTTGTTGATACTGAAATATATAAATAGAAAATAATAAAAACTTGTCCAATAAAAAATCATTTTACTAAATTTGGAGCCTAAAGTCATTATGGATACCAAATAGCATAAATTTAAATGTATAATTGTGTACGTAATATGTGAGAACGAGAGATCTTGTATGCATGTACATGATATTGTATGCATGTGTATGGGCGTGAGTTTGTCTTTTATGTATCCAACATTATAAGATTTTATAAAGCATACATTTACCTATATTATATTTCCTTGTGATTAAATTAGAAATTTCTATCTCTAAATTAACATGAAATAAATAAATATTACTATTTTATATTAATAGATACTTTTTCTCCTTGAGAACCAAAAAAAAAAAAAAAAAAAAAAAAGAATTAACTCAGACGTATTAAAATTTAAATAAATGAAAAAAAAAAGGAAAGAAAACCTTCTGATGATTGCCAAATAAATTGCGTGTTTTATTTAACATCAGATAAATCTATCTCGTCTACTTACTCAACCTCTAACAAAACATAACAAATTACAATTGCTTTTTCCTTCCAATAAAGATTTAAATTTCTAATTAGGTAATTAAACAAAAATAAATGGGGAAGGCAATGATCAAACTTCCCTTACATCAAACTTTTACTTTTACTATATCACACGTTAATAATAGTTCTTAACAAGTAAATCTAAAGGGTTATTATAACTACCAATGAATATAGAACTATGGAACTGCCTGCAGTTGAATACAGACAGTGACAGTGAACACATGTATTCGGCCACGAGGATGGACAATGTCCGAAAGCGCTCGCCAACAGAAGATGGCTTGCAGAAACCAATGAAGACGGATTACAGAAGGTATGAGAGTTCTTAACAAGTACTACTAAAATTCAGAGAACTGGTCAGCGGTCTTTTAAAAATGGAAAATTTAATTAGCAACTTTTTCCCACTTGCTAATCAACAATATTCACCAAGCCAGTATATCCACCATTTAACATGGAATAAAAAATTAAATTTGGAGAGCTTTCATTCTTTGGCTCTAGCTTTCTTGTTTTTGTATGTTTTCTTTTGATTTCTTTTGTTACTAAGGACAGAAATTTAGAAAAAAACTTTTTTGTTTACACAACAGTTATATTTCTTCAGCTGCCGAGACCGAATCCCTGACTAACCTCTCCTCATAGATAATTAAATGCTTACTGAAACCTCCAGCTGTCGAAAGAAAAATAACATTAATCCTAGAAAGAGAATTAGTTCCTTAGTTATGCATTAATGTGACCTGTATAAATTGCACTTAAAGAATTACGTATAGGCGATTCTTCTGTGGCATTAAAAGTGATTCTAACTAAGTCAAAGGCTTTGTTTTTCTTCTAGTGAAAGCCTCCCTTTCAATTACTTAGTGTCATGGACAAAGGGGATATCTACAGGTTGCCACCCCATTCTAAACATCCATGGCTCAGGACAAGCTTTTATTTTTCAATTTATACAAGACCTGAACAGTTATTCTGAGCCACCTTGGCGTGAATATTTTTGGGCTTTTGGTCACAGTGTACCGTAATTAAAATTGCTATATTTTCCTCCGGTAAATAATGTAAAACTTCTTTGTCCCCATAATAGCAAAAAAAAATTTGTGGATAAAATTTATATATTTTTTTTTTTGTTTTAACATGGGAAATAACGAACACAAATTAGTAACTCAACTCTTTCTAATAAGTCAACTCTTTATTAGTTCACAATTTAAGAATTTATCTTAAATAACTATAACATAGGAAAGTAGATTCAACATTTCGTAAATACATTTCTATGTAACATCTAATTTAATTAAAGTTATGTACGTCCTGAATTTCATTACCTAACTATAGGTTTCCATAAACAAACAAGCATACTGAATATTATTGGTATATAAATGACTTATTTATTTTGGCAGCAAATGGCATAAATAAAAGGAGTATTATTTTCTGATGGATCCTCTACATCTAAAAGTTAAAATAATCTGCTGCAGACATTTTCTATCGCTTCAGGGAAATTTTCTTTTTAATGGCAATAATTATTTAATATGTTAATAAAATTTATTTCAATATTTATTTTTAAATGTGTTTATAAGCAATTTATTTATTTATGTTAGTTTTTTTCTTTATCAAATGTTTTAGTGATATGATTTCTGAAATAATATGTTAGAATACTTTGCAATATTGCAAAGTTACTTCATACCTCAAAAGAATGAAACGTACAGTGAGCCAATAATTGCACTCTTTACAGCAATATGGCTACTGTGAAGAGGAAATTATATATTATAAATAAATAAAAATTGTACAAAATACATAATTGTACAAGTAAACACATATTCTCATGAGAATTGACGATATAATACTCTCAGTGATATTCGATTAGATTATGATAAACAGATTTAGCAAGAAGTGAGATTTTTGACGCCCTTGTAATACATCTCGTCTAGTCTGAAGCGGACGTCCTCGCATTATTCCGCCGTTCAGTTATTCAACACTTATCAAATGTAAAATAATCTTTAGCAGATGTTTAATCTGTGCCGAATCTTCTGTATCCTTCACGCTCGCTTCTCTGGCCTTCCAACAAATATGGCCTCTAGATTTATCTCGACAACTAAAACGTTGTAGATCTCTTTCGGCTTCCCAACAAGTCAAGGGAGATTTCCCAACACCAACAGATTGTCCACTGGCAAGTTGTACTTGCTGCTAATGAGAGAGTTTTAACATTATTGTGGAGTCATCAGGTTATCCAAATTGTTCTTTCCTTCCTTCGTCTTCAATGAAGTGTTCTTTTCTCTTCCATCCACAGGAACAACAAAAGGACGAGATCTTAGCCCTCTCGCAATAACAAACCTGCACGTTATCAACATAATTCGTTCAATCTTGCCTCACAAAAGCTTTCATTTTTAACGGACTCCTTAGAATGAGGGTCATTACAATAGGCTTTAAGGATTTGAGACACGTCCTTTACTTAGCTTTTCTCAGGGATGAGGTCTAGTGAATCTTACACGGGCTCACCGAGATACTTCCCTTATAATATTAAGATGTATGTAATCGATATGATACCCTTCTTGTAATGATAACCAAATTAGAAATCCTTTATCAATTATTACTCTGAAATGGGATCCATATCTGTCTTAGTATGGATGGATTAGGATTAGGATCAGGTTATAGGGTGATCAACATCATGGTTATTACGCCCTGACTGTTGGAGTTTATCTAGAGTTAAATCTGTTATCCATTCTTTTAAATGTTTTCCGTTGTTTAGTGCTTGTTTACTTTAAGTTATATAGTGCTTGGTGTGCAATAAGTTATATTCGTACACACAGACATACACAAATATAGACATACACAAACCATTTTAAAATCATAAATATAAATTATATAACTTAAAAAGTAAATGAACAATTAAAATTGAAACAATAGATAAACAATTTTAATATAGCAACAATATAATACAATTATATTTATATTGTGAATTAGAATGGCATAGTTAATTTTTTTTTTTTTTTTTGGGGGGGGGATTAATTTTTTTTCATATAAACCTGTTTCTCTTAAAATCCACATAAGTTTCATTGGATACATGGTTTGCCAGGGATGCCGACAGTTGTCTTGGGAGGTTTTTACATGTTAATAGATTAGTGTAATATGGGCTTTCCTCGATGAAATGTTGAACGCTCATTTGAGAGCTACATTTAGGGCATATTGGCGGTTGATCTTTAGTGATTAGATGCACGTGGATAAGATTGGTGTGACCTATTCTAAGTCTGGTTTGTACAACTTCATCTCTTCTGTTCTCCCGGTTCGATGTGGACCACTCCTTAGTGGTGTCTTTAATTCTTCGCAGTTTATTGTTGGTCGATACGGACTTCCAGAGAGTGTCCCAGTCCAAATAAGTTTTTCTTTTAAACCAAGAATTGACATCTCTGGGTTCTACAATGTTTGTGGGTGGGGTGTCCTTAAGGGCTGCTTCTTTAGCTGCAATATCAGCCATCTCGTTTCCCCTTATACCTGTGTGTGATGGAACCCACAGGAGTGTTATTGTTTTGTCCTGCTACTCAAGGGTGCGAAAATAATGAAATTGTATGGATGGTATTCCTCATTAAATGTGAAACGTTCAAAGGTGCAATGATGTTCGACTGGCCGTTCGTCAGGAACCCCCAACAGCTTACAGACGGCGGGGTGAATGGGGCCGAGGGTGCTTTCCCTGGCATTGTAGGGGCGGGGGGTGACGGTAGGTGTCGGGCACTTGAAAGAGTGGTGTTGGAGGAAGCGAGACTTCCTGTTCAGTCTCTCGCCTCCATTCAGAGAGAGGTCTGCTGCCACTGCACCTCTCTCATTAGTCTTTTAGCGGGCCTCCGCCGCCGGTCATTGGACGGGGGGATCGGGTGTCTACGCCTTCCTCTCTCTCCCCCCTCGCTGCCCCAAATTAGGAAATCTACCCTCTACCCCTCCCACACCTTTTCCGCCTCGCCCCCTTGACCGATTTCCCATAACATATTGACTCTCAGAGGCTTCCAGTAAACCTCTTATAGGATTGCTAAATTCTCGAAAGGCTAAATTTCACAGCATAATAATGTTTTGAAGTATAATAAATGAGGATACCAAATTGTGATAAGACATGTTAGTTATAATCCTCATCTAACCTCAAGTATCACAACACTAGTACAATAGTTATACTATAACTTCTTTAATAATTTTTTTAAAATTAAATTTAAAATTCAATTTTTAAAAAAAGCCTAAATGACCTTTACTTTTATTTACAGTTGGAATTGCAAAATTCTCAAATAGCTATCTTTTAAAATAGAGTGTGTGTTGGTGTTTGTGTCTGTCTGTCATTTCCCTGCAAGATGAGAGTGTCGCTAGCTTCCTACAACAGTAGAAGAAGTACACGGGAGATGTGTAGAAAAGTAATCATGAGGACGATAGAGGTACAGAGACTTGGTTTTCCCGAAAATTGAATTCCTACTCTGCCAGTGTCAAGTAGAAATTTACAGTCAATACTAAAAAGATACAGCTATTACTTTTTGATGATTTAAAGACAGTTCCCATGATTGGGTTTATCAGGTAAGAAAACAGTCCTCTTAGCTTTGGATATGTTTCTATAATTAATTTCAAGACGCCCAAGCTTGTGAAATTCCCTGTTTCACTGTTAAGTGAAAAAGACAATTGAGATTGACATTAATAATAGTAAATAATTAGTTTGATTTTAAATGCCGAAAGGGGCATTGAAGGAAATATTTGTTAATGCTGGCTCTAACAAGACCAAACGAGAAAAAGTAGCTTACTCCTGCTGGACCATTCTGAAATACGTATTATTCTATGTACAAGGAAAATTATCATTATTCCCATATATCATTTTCTTACTATTTCAATTGTTAATAATGAAGAATACTACATAAGTATTATTTATTTATAAATATAAATTTACAATAGTTTCGAGAGCAGATAAATTTTAATTATTTATATATGATTATATGTAGGGCTGCTAGCTCTAAACGAAACATTTACTACACCTTCATGAAAATGTCATCTATTCAAATCTAAGATTAAGTTAGACCGGGTAAGTCAGTGTCCCGCGGCTGAACAATGAGGAATGTATTTCCTAGTGACGCATGCCGAAAACTCGTCTGTTTAGTCATCCTCAAAGGGAGGCCTTATGTTCCCTAAGGAGGTCTCTCGAGGGGCACGGAGGGGGAGAGAGAGAAAAAAATCCAAAAAGGTGAAGTTTGTCGAGTCAGGAATCCGAGGCGATTAGTCGGAATGATGGTAGAGGGGGGTGTGGACGAGGCAGACAGCGTGGCACCGATGTTGAGGCATCCATCAAACTTCGGGCTGAACCTTGTGCCCATCGCCTCACCCACCGCCTCCGAGGGCTTCCTGGGCAGTGCGCGCCTTTCCTGATTGAGTACTTCCTGGGAGTTACCCAGCTCAGGGATAACAAACTGCACTACCTCCCTCCTTGGCTGGAGCAGGTTAATTCGAGCAATGGCCGTCCTGGAAGGAATCCACTCAACTTTCGCTTGAAGAAAAATAAAAAACTGGGGTTAGTAAGATGTGACCGCTTTAAGAACATTTGAAATGTCTTTAGCATATGTTAAGCGATTCAGTTAGTACCATGACGAAACTATATAATTACAAAAAATGGAGATTGCCTTGAAATAGTTCAGTTTTATTTAAAATTACAATCCTTTACTCTATCCACAGCCTAGCAAATTCATCAAACTGCAATGAAGTTGATCTATCTATACACGTTGGTATCATAACGAACTTTGAAAAGGTTTACCAATACTTTTTCCGGGTTCAACCGTGACTTATTGTTTTTACGTGCCAAGCTTCTCCATTCAGCCCCGATGTGTGAAAGCTTGGCACCTAAAAACTCTAAGACACGGTTGAACCCGGAAGAAGTATTGGTAGTTGGTATATGTCTGAGGACCGTGGAAGTCTACGTGAACAGTTTTCGGTTTCTCACAGCTGAGGATATTATCCTTTATGTGTTTATATATATATATATATATATATATATATATATATATAT